>CAJUXJ010000134.1:0-39568 GCA_910589775.1 Avena eriantha
CCACACATGGATCCACCAGTGTCATTGCGTGTCTCCTCTTTTCATGAACCATAGCTAGAGTCATTGCATGTGTGTTCTTCTCACAAACCACATATCACCGGTGTCATTGCATGTGTGTTCTCCCCATGAACCACACATGGATCCACCAGTGTCATTGCATGTGTGTTCTTCCCACAGACCGCACATGGATCCACCAGTGTCACTGCATGTGTGTTCTTCCCATGAACCACGCATGGATCCACCAGTGTCATTGTATGTCTGCTCTTCCCATGAACCATAGCTAGAGTCATCGCATGCGTGCTCTTTTCATGAACCACAACTAGAGTCATTGCATGTGTGTTCTTCTTACAAACCATATCATGAACCACACCAAGTGTCATTGCATGTGTGTTCTTCTCACAAACCACACATGGATGCACCAGTGTCATTGCATGTCTGCTCTTCTCATTAACCACAGCTAGAGTCATTGCATGTCTGTTCTTTTCACAAACCACATATCACTAGAGTCATTGCATATGTGTTCTTCCCATGAAGCACACATGGATCCACCAGTTTCATTGCATGTGTGTTCTTATCACAAACCACATATGGATCCACCCAATGTCATTGCATGTGTGTTCTTCCCATGAACCACACATTTATCCACAAGTGTCATTGCATGTCTACTCTTTTCATGACCCACAGATAGAGTCATTGGATGTCTGTTCTTCTCACAGACCACATATCACCAGTGTCATTGCATGTGTGTTCTTCCCAAAGACCACACATGGATCCACCAGTGTCATTGCATGTGTGTTCTTCTCACAAACCATATCATGAACCACATCCAATGTCATTGCATGTGTGTTCTTCCCACAGACCACACATGGATCCACTAGTGTCATTCCATGTGTGTTCTTCTCACAATCCATATTATGAACCACACCCGGTGTCATTGCATTTGTGTTCTTCTCATTAACCCCACATGGATCCACCGGTGTCATTGCATGTCTACTCTTTTCATTAACCACAGCTAGAGTCATTGCATGTCTGTTCTTTTCACAAACCACATATCACCAGAGTCATTGCATGTGTGTTCTTCCCATAGACCACACATGGATCCACCAGTGTCATCGCATGTCTGCTCTTTTCATGAACCACAGCTAGAGTCATTGCATGTGTGTTCTTCTCACAAACCACATATCCACCAGTGTCATTGCATGTGTGTTCTTTCCATGAACCACACATGGATCCACCAGTGTCATTGCATGTGTGTTATTCTCCCAAACCACGTAAGAATCCACCGGTGTAATTGCATGTTGGGTTCTCTCATAGACCACACATGGATCCACCGGTGACATCGCATGTGTGTTCTTCCCATGAACCACAGTTAGAGTCATCGCATTTCTGCTCTTTTCATGAACCACAGCTAGAGTCATGGAATTTGTGTTCTTCCCACGGACCACACATGGATCCACCAGTGTCATTGCATGTGTGTTCTTCCCATGAACCACACATGGATCCACCAGTGTCATCGCATGTCTGCTCTTTTCATGAACCACAGCTAGAGTCATTGCATGTGTGTTCTTCTCACATACCACATATCACCAGAGTCATTGCATGTGTGTTCTCCCCATGAACCACACATGGATCCACCAGTGTCATTGCATGTCTGCTCTTTTCATGAACCACAGCTAGAGTCATCGCATGTGTGTTCTTCTCACAAACCACATATCACCGGTGTCATTGCATGTGTGTACTCCCCATGAACCACACATGGATCCAACAGTGTCATTGCATGTGTGTTCTTCCCACAGACCACACATGGATCCACCAGTGTCATTGCATGTGTGTTATTCCCACAGACCACACATGGATCCACCAGAGTCATTGCATGTGTGTTCTTGCCATGAACCACACATGGATCCACCAGTGTCATTGCGTGTCTCATCTTTTCATGAAACATAGCTAGAGTCATTGCATGTGTGTTCTTCTCACAAACCACATATCACCGGTGTCATTGCATGTGTGTTCTCCCCATGAACCACACATGGATCCACCAGTGTCATTGCATGTGTGTTCTTCCCACAGACCACACATGGATCCACCAGTGTCACTGCATGTGTGTTCTTCCCATGAACCACACATGGATCCACCAGTGTCATTGTATGTGTGTTCTTCTCACAAACCTCACATGGAACCACCCAGTGTCATTGCATGTGTGTTCTTTCCATGAACCACACATGGATCCACCAGTGTCATTGCATGTGTGTTATTCTCCCAAACCACGTAAGAATCCACCGGTGTAATTGCATGTGTGGTTCTCTCATAGACCACACATGGATCCACCGGTGACATCGCATGTGTGTTCTTCCCATGAACCACAGCTAGAGTCATCGCATTTCTGCTCTTTTCATGAACCACAGCTAGAGTCATGGAATTTGTGTTCTTCCCACGGACCACACATGGATCCACCAGTGTCATTGCATGTGTGTTCTTCCCATGAACCACACATGGATCCACCAGTGTCATCGCATGTCTGCTCTTTTCATGAACCACAGCTAGAGTCATTGCATGTGTGTTCTTCTCACATACCACATATCACCAGAGTCATTGCATGTGTGTTCTCCCCATGATCCACACATGGATCCACCAGTGTCATTGCATGTCTGCTCTTTTCATGAACCACAGCTAGAGTCATCGCATGTGTGTTCTTCTCACAAACCACATATCACCGGTGTCATTGCATGTGTGTACTCCCCATGAACCACACATGGATCCAACAGTGTCATTGCATGTGTGTTCTTCCCACAGACCACACATGGATCCACCAGTGTCATTGCATGTGTGTTATTCCCACAGACCACACATGGATCCACCAGAGTCATTGCATGTGTGTTCTTGCCATGAACCACACATGGATCCACCAGTGTCATTGCGTGTCTCCTCTTTTCATGAAACATAGCTAGAGTCATTGCATGTGTGTTCTTCTCACAAACCACATATCACCGGTGTCATTGCATGTGTGTTCTCCCCATGAACCACACATGGATCCACCAGTGTCATTGCATGTGTGTTCTTCCCACAGACCACACATGGATCCACCAGTGTCACTGCATGTGTGTTCTTCCCATGAACCACACATGGATCCACCAGTGTCATTGTATGTGTGTTCTTCTCACAAACCTCACATGGAACCACCCAGTGTCATTGCATGTGTGTTCTTCCCATGAACCACACATGGATCCACTAGTGTCATTGCATGTGTGTTCTTCCCATGAACCACACATGGATCCACCCACTGTCATTGCATATGTTTTCTTACCCAAACCACGTAAGGATCCACCGGTGTAATTGCATGTGTGGTTCTCTCATAGACCACACATGGATCCACCGGTGACATCGCATGTGTGTTCTTCCCATGAACCACAGTTAGAGTCATCACATGTCTGCTCTTTTCATGAACCACAGCTAGAGTGATTGCATTTGTGTTCTTCCCACGGACCACACATGGATCCACCAGTGTCATTGCATGTGTGTTCTTCCCATGAACCACACATGGATCCACCAGTGTCATCGCATGTCTGCTCTTTTCATGAACCACATCTAGAGTCATTGCATGTGTGTTCTTCTCACATACCACATATCACCAGAGTCATTGCATGTGTGTTCTCCCCATGAACCACACATGGATCCACCAGTGTCATTGCATGTGTGTTCTTCCCACAGACCGCACATGGATCCACCAGTGTCATCGCATGTGTGTTCTTCTTACAAACCATATCATGAACCACGCCCAGTGTCATTGCATGTGTATTCTTCTCACAAACCACACATGGATCCACCGGTGTCATTGCATGTATGCTCTTCTCATTAACCATAGCTAGAGTCATTGCATGTCTGTTCTTTTCACAAACCACATATCACTAGAGTCATTGCATGTGTGTTCTCCCCATGAACAACACATGGATCCACTAGTGTCATTACATGTGTGTTCTTTCCACAGACCACACATGGATCCACCAGTGTCATTGCATGTGTGTTCTTCCTATGAACCACACATGGATCCACCAGTTCTGGAAAACCTGAGCTTCCGAAATGCATATTTTGCAGTGTCATCTATCTAGATCTTATTTTCATCGATGTCCCACGGGACCAAATCTGACTCGTACTTGAAAACTTCTTGAATGCATTTGTGATGCACCGGGACTCCTGCTATCTTGCCCTTCCAAAAATCATACCTGTAAAGGAAATTTGTCATGTGTTTGCAAAGGAGTATTACTTAAAAAGGGGATTAAACGAGCAATTTGATTACCAAACCACTCTGTATACAGTGGTTAACAATGCGACCCTCCGAGGGTACGAGCTCACTCCCTTCCTGCACCGTGAGGCTCTTGAGTCTCACCACCATCTTCTTCTCCCACCTCTCCTGCTGCATGCCGTAGCCAGTGATGACCCACATATCTGCTTCGTCGTCCACGATTACCACCAGGCACAGCTTCCCCTCCACCGTCACCAGCTTCATGCGCGCCCACCTCTCCGCTCTGTCCTCTATCTCGGGCGGGAGCCCGATGAGCCTCAACGTCTCGCTCTTCATGTCGAATGCGAAGATGTCCTCGGCGCCTGTGAGCCTGTCCGGCCACCGGAGCCAGTGCATGGCGCCGTGGGCTCTTGTCGCGGGGCCGGCGGCCACGAGCGACCCCGGCCACACCATCACCTCTGCGGACCGCCGCCACACGCCCCTCCGCGAGTCGAAGATCTCGCAGCGCAGGCGGTCCCGCAGCGTCGCGACCGAGAGCCGGAGGATCTTGAAGTCAGCCGAGGCGCCGGCGCTGGCGCCGGCGGGGCGCGCCACCATCGCGGTGGCCGCCGTGGGGAAGCGCAGCCTGGGGTTGGGCAGCGCCAGCCACTGCCTCGTGGCGGGCTTGCACGCGTAGTAGCACCGAGCCGAGGACGCCTTCCCACCCATGCGCGCGGCAGCGTCTGCGTCGGCGTCGACGCAGCACGCGAGGCCGCGGTGCGCGGAGACAGCGTCGACGCGGACGTGCTCACAGGGTAGGAAGTCGAGCGAGACAGGGTGTGTCTGCGTCATGGAGACGAATGTGGTGGAGTAACGGTTGCGGGCCAGGCCCTGGACGAAGTAGCCCGAGACGACGGCGTCGGCGTGGCGGTGGCAGTGCTGCGGCCCGAACGCCGGCTCTTACGTGAGCCGGCGCCACTGGGCAGAGACCTGGCGGCATGCGGCGAGGTCATAGAGGGAGACGCGGGTGAGCAACTCGAACATCTGGTCCTCGGGCAGGCTGCCATCGGCGTCGTTGTCGGCTCCACCGCCGCCGTGACATATCTCCGCGTCGGTCGACATAGCCGATCCGTAAGGACAAGGAGCTCGGCGCCTGATACGGGAGACAGGAGGCCAGGTAGTTTGGGTGCGCCGCCGCGCCAATTAAGCAAGGGCTAATTAACTCGGAGGCTCGCGACGCGCAGGGAAGAGGTAAGCTTGAGAACCAAGAAACCATGAGAATTGAGAGCCAAGGAATCGTACGATGTGTGATTAGCTTCCGACGAGGAGAGCGCTGTGACCTAGGGCAAGATTTTTCGACCGTTGGATGAAGATCTCAGGGTGCTGCTGAGTCAACTGGGCCCAGTTCAATCCCCAATCATTGCTCGGACTGAGTGGGCTGTACAAAGTCGGAAGGCAGTGCCACACAGGTACTGTAGATCCAAGTTACACACAAAAACAGTAAAAAAAAGCTACACAAAAAGAAAAAAAAGGTGACTATAAGTGTGCAATGAGCCTGTGCAGAGCCGCAGATTACCGCGTGGCCATGAGCCTGTGCAGCGTTGCCAAAATACCGTGTCTAAGCACCCCACTCCTTGGGCGTTGCCGAGTCGATATCCGGTGCTATTTAGCGCCGGACGGATGTAACTTTCGGCATGGAATGGCATGAAAATGACCGTTTTTCTACTCGCGTTTTCAATTGGCGTTTCCAGGTGATGTAAAATCAGCGACACATTTGAATATTTTTTTGTTCCCGCCGGCGAAATCTCGCCCAAAATTGTTCGACAGAAGTGCGCCCAAAAAAGTTCAGCGAACATTTTATTACACAATAGAATCAAGGCCGGCGATCATTCGTCGATGGCGATGGCCTCCTCCGGCGTGTTAGGTGCGACGGGGATGGGCTCCTCGATCAGGACAAGGGCAGTCGACGGATTGGAGGTGGTGGAGGAAGAGCTCGGCAAAGGAGTGGTGGCAGAAATGGTAGGCGCGGGACTCGGCGTGCTGGTAGGGACGTCCTCGTCGAGAATGGCGGCGCGGCGCGCCATGTACCAGGCCTTGACCTGGAGGCTCATCGCTGAGGTGTCTTCGCCTCCCAAGAGGAACTAGAGGTCGGTGCTCCTCTTCTTGGCGGCGAAGTTCACCTTGAGGAGGTCGAGCTTCCTGTCTTGGTTGTGCAGCAGTTGTGTCCACCTCTCCTCGGCCTTCTCCTCCCTCTTCACGGCATGTGTCTTGGAGTCGGCGATGCACTTCTCGATCGATGAGTGGAGTCGTTCCACAGGAGGTCCTGTAGCTTTTGGCATCTTCGCCTTCTTCTGGTCGATTTCCGGCTTCCCTTCGCCGGCAGCTGGGGGAACCTCCGGGTTGTACACGCCCTCCTTATTATTGGCCAGGCTCATACGAGTGTCCGCCCATTTTGGGCAGTTCTGAAACTTGTCGAACATGTGGTGGAACTTGAACTCCGTGCCGGTGCCGTCCCTGTACATGCCAAGTGCACGGAGGAGCTACATAGACAGCATGAAATGTGTCAGGACAGGCATCATGTCGGTATAGATTTAAGCTTGAGGTCGGTGAACTACCTTGATATCCATGCTTTCGCCGCTGATTGGTGTGCACCCAATCTCTTCCATAATATCGTGCAACTTGCTGCACGCCTGCTGCACCAGTCCCTAGTGATTGGTTATGGCTTTCTCGCCATGCTCCATGTGGATCTTGTTGAACTTCGGGTCCATGAGGTTCTGCTTATTGAACGCCAACTTCACATGTTTCCAGTAGTTATCCAAGTTTTGGTTTGCGCCTGTGATGGGGTCCATGCTCACCGACATCCATGCCTCGGCGAGGCAAAGGTCCTCAAGCGTCATCCACTTGACGCGGGGCTCCGTCATCTTCGCCTTCTTCTTTCCCTTGCCCTTCGCCGTCTCCAAGGCACCCTCTTTGGCTTGCGTCTGGTCGGCATCGTCCTCAGCCACGGCCTGCTTCTGGTTGGCACCGTCCTCTTCACCAAAATCCTGGGACTCGAGGCCATGCTCGGTGGTGGTCCGGGACTGCACTTCAGTGAAGAAGCCAGCCGATGCGGAACTGGAGGTGATCATGTCTGACATGTAGGCGTCACCCGCCATCTGGGGAACACATTTTGAGCATCATGTTCGCCGAAGTTGTTGGGCAAGGAGTTGCTGCCAGCGAATGGAAGAGGACCCCGGCGCATGGACGATGATGAGCCGTACGCCGAAGATCTAGCATAGGGGACGTTGATGTCGATGTTGAAGTCTGAAAGACGAGGTGCGGGGCGGGGGAAGTGCACGTTTGTGTTGAACCCGCCGTCAAACTCGGGGGAGGACAAAAACCTCTACCGCGGGTTCACCTGGCTCTCCTGGAACATTGCCGGCAAGATCGGCGAGAAGCCGGCCGGAGACCCGACGCTCGGCTGGCTCCCCAAGTGTGCGGCGTACTGCGAGGTGGCCATCGGCGTCAGGCGGGACATCACCGTGCGCGGGGCGGCACGCTCCGAAGCCTCATGCGCTCCCCTCATCTCTGAGGTCGCCATCCTATCCTTCCGGCTCTCTGTTTCGATCTTCCTCCACCGGCACTCCTGCAACCACGCGGCATCTGTGAAGCCGTTCGGCCTCGGTGTCGGCTTCCTCGGCTTCTTCTCCTTTGGCACGCCAACAACGGATCAGGTTTCCACAAAACCCTTGGGCGTCATGGTGGGAGGGAGCTCGGGGAACTGGCGGGAGATGTGGTGGGGAATGGATAAGAACGGCAGGAACTCGGCCTTGAGTCGCCAACAGGATTGGCCCATCCATTTTATCACTGCGTCCAGCATTCCTAGGCAGTTCTCAATGCCCCGAGTTCAGCCTGGGAACACCGGATGAAAGTTGGGCCAAATCCGGACCAAATCGGCGTCCTGGGAACGTGACTGGGCGAAATTTTGCCGTCTGGATGTAAAAATCGCCTTGGGAACACCCTCCTGGGAACTCGAGTGGAGATGCTCTAAGAGAACTTTTTTCCACTAGACTCGAGTCTAGTACACTGCGGAACCAAGTCTAGCTAAGAGCATCTCCACTCGTTCCCCCATACGGCGTCCGGTGCGGCTTGATTTTGGGCTGTATGGGGGAGCTCCGGATAAATTCACGATTTTGGGGGGCGCTAGCTATCAGCCGTGCCCCCATAAAAGAAGAGCATTCAAACAATTCAGTACATTCATTTTCAATTTTTACATAGAAAGGAAAAGATCAACTCCTCCGGTGGCCGAAGGCAGTGCTCTTGCCAGGAGGGCGCGGTGGCGTCGTGACACCCCACAGGTCGAACAACAAGTTGTATCTTGCTAGCTGTGCCTCCGCCTCCTCCTTTGCTCGGTCGTGTCTGGCACGCAACTCAGCATCGTTGGACTGTCTGTGCGACACATAGAATAAATACCTTTAGACGTCGTCAAGTTCTTGCAGCCGGAGGTGCTCCAGCAAAAAAACTTGGCGGAAGATATCCCACCCATAAGGCTCGTCGGTGGTCCGGTAAGCCGGCCCGTGGGGTATCGGCGGCCGCGGAAGCTCCTCGGGCTCGGGCAGGGGATTGGACTAGCCCAGCTCATCGGTGTTGGCTATGCAGGAGTCGTCGGAGTCGACCCACTTGGCGTCGGAGCACTCTGAATCGATGTGGTTGGGTCTAGGGAGAGGCGGAAATGGGTGCCACGACTCTTCTGTGGGTTGTGGGAGAGGTGGAGGAGTACGGTGGTCAGACATGGTTGTGCACCGGCCCTACTGGCAATAGCAGCACCACTAGCCGCCGGCCTAGATGTAGAGGGAGAGGGTGCGAGGTCTGGCCATGGTGTAGATCTGCAATGCCAATAGCTTCCGCGCCTACACATAGCGAGAAAAGGGTGAGAAGGCAAGGCGGGAAGAGGTGGAAAAGGTGGGAAGCGGTGGAAGGGCATGGCGGGAGAATATGTGGCCGGCGACAGGAAGACGCTCGGGAGACGAGTCGTCTATCTCACTGCCAGGGCTGGCCCGCGGCATTCTCAGCTCGATCCGGAGCCCCTGCTAGCCCTCCCGTGGGTTGGGTTCGGCCTGGGTGCGCCGGGTGGCAAACCGGGCCGCGCCGGCGCGAAAAAAGTTTGGGGGGATGGGTGGCAAACCGGACCCATAGCCCTTTAGGGGGGAAGTAGGGCCCCGAGTGGAGATGCTCTAAGGAATTCCAAAACTCGAGTCTAGTACTAAACTCAGTGTCTAAGAAAATAAACAATTCAGCTAGCCCACACGTCAGTTTTAAAGTACTCACAAAGTGGCTGAGTTGTGTGTTTTTCTTCATGGTGGGTCCAACAACCATAGCTAAGACGTTGCAGCAAAAAAATCTGCAAGACTCACCATGCATGTCAGTCCGTAGCTCACTCCTAGTACTCAGCACGCTGCATACGAAACCTCACAAGTCATAGTGTCTGCATAGTTAAATGAATTCAAGGCTACGTGACTAACAGGCTGATTCTAAATGGCCAGAGGTTGCACACACGTTGAATTTTGGGTTCAATTTTGTAGGCTGTCTATATGGAATTTCATACCTTTGTTTTGAGGTAAATCTTTGTAAATAGAAGGCTATTTTGACATCATGTCATATCCTGAATAAAGTCTCGGCAAAAGACAATGAGATCACTCTCTATGAGTAATGGGAGATGAGAAGAACGACACTCACATACTTACGTACTTGGGGCTGCTTGGCGAAAGTTACGTGCCGATCCCAAAAAGCGTAAGCTTGGACCAAAGACCGTGGACTGCGTTAATTTGGGCCATGCTAGAAATAACGTAGGCTATAGATTTCTAGTAGTGAAATCTAAGATACGTGACATAAATGTCGGTAAAATTATTGAGTCTAAAATGCATTTTTTGAGGATATTTTTCCTAAGAAAGATATGCAACACACTTCTAGACATGAATCTGAGGAGACTCATAAGCCTGTCATTCCTAAAGAATATTATGAAGGAACGCATGATGAGAATCTTGAGGAGGATGACAAGGAAACTCTTGGTAGGGGCAAGAGATAGAGGACTGCACAGTCTTTTGGCGATGATTTCCTTGTGTACCTTGTGGATGATACTCCCACTTCTATTTCAGAAGCTTATGCATCTCCACATGCTGACTAGTTGAAAGAAGCGGTCCGGAGCAAGATGGATTCCATCATAGCTAACGGGACATGGGAAATCACTGAACGTCCCTATGGCTGTAAATCATTGGGATGTAAGTAGGTGTTTAAAAAGAAGCTTAGGCCCGATGGTATGATTTAAGAATACAAGACTAGCCTTGTGGCCAAGGGGTATGCCCAGAAAGAAAAGGATGATTTCTTCGATTATTCACCTGTGACCAGACTGACCACCATTCAAGTATTACTCTCGTTGGTGGCCTCGCATGGTCTTCTCGTCCACCAGATGGATGTTAAGACGACTTTCCTGAATAGAGGGCTAGATGAGAAAATCTACATGCAATAGCCAGATGGCTTTGTGATAGATGGTCGAGAAGAAAAGGTGTGTAAGGGCGTGTTCGGTAGTGGTCCAGCTTCCAGCTTCTTCCAACTTCGGCTCGGAGAAACACCGAATAGACAAACTCTATGGAGCTAGATCTGCGAAGAAGACCAAGTTTGCTGTGTAAATCACGGAGCAACCACTTTGGCGATTCTCGGAACAACACATCACGGAGCAGGGTAAATTACAAATATTTTCCACCGTCGAGTAAAAAACCGGTTCAATCACGCCGTTCTTTCGTCCCACCTTCACTCGCTTCCTCTCTTCCTCCAATGTATCCCCAATCCTATTGGGAAGGATGCCGCCCCTCCCTATTCTCCTTCGACCGCCACCTCCCTCCTCTCCTCTGGCCACCCTCCTACCTCCTCATCCAGCCTAAGCCGTGCCCCTACCTTCAACAACTCGATCTCCCGAGCACACCTCGGTCAGATTGACGCACGCCTCTGCTCAAGTGGACACCAGGGAGTTGGCCCCCACCTGCAATCAACTCGATCTCCTAGGGAGTTGACAGCCTGTACCCCCCGAACTATAGAACAGGCTGACCAAACAGACCAAATCATCCGCCTCTATCCAATTTCCCGTATGATGCTCTGCCCAACCCTAGTCTAATCAACATGCATGCCCCAACCTCGGGAGGGAAGGGCAGCAGCTCTGCCCGTCGCTCCCCCTCCTCCGGGGTGATCCCTCCTCTTCCCTCACTATCTTTCCCTCATCTTCTGGCCGTGTAGGCTAGGTGTGGCGAATGGATTACAAGCTCTAGGGAAGACGAAAGGTAAAGAAAAGTAATAAAAATGGTGGAGCTGCACTTTGTGGGCTCGATTCCATGACTTTTGTTCGTGCCCACACGCAGGACGGCCCAGTAGGAACTAGCTTTCGGCCCATACGGACGATGGAGCAGCGCCAAACGTTTCTGACTCCAGTAGCAACGCCAGAGTAGCCTTCGAGAAGCAGGATCGATGGAAATGAGGGACCATTTCTGAACACACCCTAAGTTACTCAAATCCTTATATGTCCTGAAACAAGAACCTAAGCAATGGCAGGAGAAGTTTAATACAACTTTAACAACTATTGGATTTGTCATTAATGAAGCTTAAAAATGTGTATACTATATCCATGGTGGGGCGAAGGAGTTATACTATGCTTGTATGTTGATGACCTACTGATATTTGGGACCAACCTGAAAGTCATTTAGGAGGTTAAGTCATTTCTATCTCAGAATTTTGAGATGAAGGACCTTGGAGTGGTTGATGTTATCTTGAACATCAAATTATTGAGATATAATGAGGGTGGTATTACACATAATGCAGTCTCATTATGTTAAGAAGATTTGGAGTCGATTTGGATATTCGGACTGCAAAATTTCTCTAACACCATATGACCCTAGTGTGTGGATTCGGAAGTTCGAAGGCACAACTAAGGATTAGCTAAGATACTCTCAAGTCATTGGTTCACTCATGTACCTAGCAAGCGCTACGAGGCCTTTGTGTGAAAACTAAGCCAGTTTATTTCTAATTTAGGTGATTTCATTGAGGCAATGTTGAAAGAATCATGCGATATCTGAAAGGTACTATGAACTATGGACTTCACTATATCGGATACCTGTCGGTGCTCGAAAGGTATAGTGATGCAAATTGGATCTCTGATGCTGATGAGATGAAGGCCACAACTAGATATGTGTTTACCCTTGGAGGTGGCATTGTGTCCTAGAAGTCTTGCAAGAAAACGATCCTAACAAGATCGATAATGGAAGCAGAATTAACAGCATTGGACACAACTGGTGTCGAAGAAGAATTGCTTCGAGATATTTTGATGGACTTGCGAGTGGTTTAAAAGCCAGTACTGGTTATCCTTATAAACTATGATAATCAGACAATCATTGTCCAGGTTAAAATTTCAAAGGACAACATGCAATCCACAAAACACATAAGAATGAGATTAAAAGTTGTCAGACATTTAAGAAAATCTGGAGTGATAGCGTTGGATTATATAATAATCGGCTAAAATCTGGCAGATCCCTTTACTAAAGGGCTATCATGTATTGTGATAGAAAATGCATCGAGGGAGATGGATATGAGACTCACATGAGTTTCCATGGTAGTAACCCAACCTATGTGATTCGAGATCCTGTGAAGTAGGACTTGGGAAAACAAGCTAGTGTTTAACTGAGCAGAGTAGTTTTACTAACCCACTCTGTTGGAGATGCAATACTCTCGAAAAACTGTAGGATAGGTTAACTTTTGTATTAATGTGTTCCAAAGCTTGTATAATAAAGATGCTATCCTACCACTACTAGGAAACAGCTTATAGGTAGAAAAAATATTCTGTGGCGCATATGTAAAACCATGTGCCAAAGATATGTATTAGTGGCGCACTAGGAAATATGCGCCACCAATACTAAAACCTTCTGTGGCGCATTTCTCTGAACATGCGCTACAGAAGTTAGGTGGGACCCGCTAGCCGTGGTGGGTGCTGACTCATGTATTAACGAGCTCATTGGGGAACCCCAAGAGGAAGGTATGATGAGCACAGCAGTAAGTTTCCCTCAGTTATGAAACTAAGGTTATCAATCCAGTAGGAGCAAGGAAACACCCCAAAGGTGTAGCTAGCTGAACTTTGGCAGGGCGCACTACTGGTGCCAGCAAGCAATGTGGAGACCTGCACAACACAACCACATAACTCTATCTCCAACTTGCGATGAGGTCGTCAATCTCACCGGTTTTGTTGAAAATAAAGGATTAAACGTATCGAGTGGAAGAAAGTAATAGTTTGCAGAAAGTAAACACAAAGCAATAAAAAGATGATTGTAGATTGAAACTAAAAGAAAGGACCGGGGTCCATAGTTCACTAGAGGTGGCTCTCCTTAAGATAGATGACATGTTGGGTGAAAAAATTACAGTGGGGCAATTGACAAACATCGAGAAAGCATACAAGCATATACTACTCATCTTGAGTCCTTTGAGATTCGATTGGGCATTACAACATTATACATAGACCGTAATCCAACTGCATCTATTACTAATAATCCACCTTCAGGTTATCATCTGAACCCCCTCCAGTATTAAGTTGCAAGCAATGAATAATTGCATTACGAATTGCGTGTAAAGTAAACAATATGATTGTTCATAAGGATTGTTGTGTTCTCCCTAGTAGCAACAACACATCTAGTACCTTAGAGATTTCTGTTACTTCCCCAGATTACCAGAGGCATGAACCCACTATCGAGCATAAATACTAACTCTTCGAGTTGCTAGCATCTACTTGGCCAAGATAGCTACTAACAACGGAAAGAATGCAAGATTGCAAATAACAAAGACATGATAGAATCAATAATCAATCTGAAATAGCATCTCAATATCCATCGGATCCCCGCAAACACAACATGTAGAATTACAAGTAGATGATCTTGATCATGAACGGAGCTCACAAGATCTAAACATGATAGCACAAAGAAGGAGAACCAGCCATCTAGCTACTACATGGACCCATAGTCCAGAGATGAACTACTCACGCATCACACCGAAGGCTTGCATGGTGATGAAGAAGGCCTCCAAGGTGAATTCCCCTCTCCGGCAGGGCGCCAGGAAGAGCTTCAGATCCCTCCCGATCTAGGGATGGAGATGACGGAGGCTACAGACTCTTTCGTGGAATTTTGATCGGGTACTTAGGGTTTTCGTATCAGAGGCAATATATAGGCAGAAGGAGAGGCCGAGGGGGTGCCTGGGGCGGCCAGACCACCCCCTGGCGCGGGCCAGGCTGGGCCGCGTGACCAGGTGGTGTGGCCGGGCCCCAGCCCCTCTCCGTCTCGTATTCTGGCTCCAGGTGTCCCTCGGTGAAAAACTAACTTTGGCTTTTGTCCTGTCCAATTCCGAGAATATTCATTTTCTGACTTTCCTGGAACCAAAAACAGCAGAAAACAAGCAGCTGGCACTGTGGCTCTTGTTAATAGGTTAGTCCAAGAAATCATATGAAAAGTACTCCAAAGTATGGAGAAAACACAAGAAAGTAGATAAAACCAAGCATGGAACATCAAAAATTATGGATACGTTTGCAACGTATTAACATCCCCAAGCTTAACTCCTACTCATCCTCGAGTAGGTAAGTGATAAAAAGAAAGAATAATTTTGAGGTGACATGCACCATCATAAACTTGATCAAAGTATTTGTAAAACATTCAAAGCTGGGATCACAGGTACTTCAATCATAACATGAAAGACAAAGTTCTAGCAATAAGACAAAGAAACTATGTTGCAACATGAAAAGGCACAAACAAAAGATTCATGAATAACAATGCTTTGCAAGACGTTTGTTTGTTTCACATAAAGAAAACATAGCATAGTGGTATTCAGCTTGTCCCTCATAGAATAGAAAACATAAATGCATAGGACACCTTCAAAATTCATAAGAGTGACTAGATACAAATAGTTTAAAACAAGCAATATCAAGGTAATGCAACAATCAACAAGTCTTGGGACAATGCACATATAACTAAGAATGGCCACTATGCTCTCAAAGTAGGTGCATAAAGATAGAAGGTGGAGACTCAATATAAAAGTGGAAGAAAGGCCTTCATAGAAGGAAGCAAAGATTCAAGTTTCATAAAGAGCTTCCAAAAATTAGGGTACTTAATAGCTTTCGGCTCTCATTGCCCCTATCATAAGCATCTTGAAGTGATTAAGGTTAAAGTGAACAAACTATGGTGTATATGCTTGATGAAGTATAAGTTGGAAATGTCATGTCCCTTGAATACGAGGGCCGCTCCTCATGCTACTCAAGTTTAGACACCGGTAAGTTCTTGTCATTGTAAGTACATGTGTATCATAGAGAACTGCCAACGGGGTACCCCTTGCCCGATGATACGGAAGAATCCCCATATCAAAATGACAAGGCAAGCAGACAACGAGCATCTCAACAATCTTCTTATTTACCATGGGAATATGGTGCTTTTTTCTCTCTTTCCTCTTTTCATAATCTCTCTTTTTCTTTTTCTTTTTCTCTTTTTTTCCTCAATATCTGACTCTTTCTTTATAAGAAGAATGCTTCATAGACAGCTCATTATGGTTACGCTGCAGGTTTCCACCATGTCAGCATAGATTAGACCAGCGGCCCAGGCATTTCACACCGACGACATCCATAGACAAAAGAGCATGATATCAACTAGGTACAAAGTACAAGTGTAATGTTCAAAGCGTTCCCCATGACAGCGTGGTTCTGCTAATCCCCAACAAATAAGTGCAAGCATATACAACATAGACGACACAATGGTTCAACTTTATTTAGGGCAAGAAAAGTAAAGTGTTCCATAAAGTTTGTGAGAGCTTTAATCACTAGTTTTCTCATAACAAGTTTAATTCGGAAGGTAGGTAAAAACATGAATATACCTGGAATAGCATATGCTAGTAGGTAGGTATGGTGGACTCTTTGGAATAACTTGGTTTAAGGAGTTGGATGCATGAGTGGAACTCATACTTGGTTGTGGAGGCTAGCAAAAGACTGGGAGCGACAAACTAAGAGAGCAATAATGGCCATAATCATGCAGAGCGACAAAACATCATTGATCAAAGCATAAAGTGATACTACAAGTTGAAAACTAAAGGATCATCAAGGCTATGGTGACTTGGGATAGTCATAACATGGTGTGAGCATGTGCCAAGTCAACCCAAATAAAGCATCAAAGGAGAATACCACAATACTATGCCTTAATATGCTAAAACAACGCATGATTCTTCCAAGGCACATTAATCAATCTCAATTTTTTATAAAAACTCATCCTACATCAAAGAATACTAAGCATAAAGCCAAAACAATATCAAGCATGGCATGCCAAAGCCTAGGCCATAGTCAAAAACAAGCTCTCTTTACCACTTAAGCATGAACTTTCCTACTCTTTTCCAATCCAAACCAAACTATTTGAAAACCAATGTATGAAAGAGGGGGTCCAACCAATTTATTCAGCAAACTAAGCAAATAAGGCAAACGAAAAAACAAAACGAAAACGAAAAAGAAGACGCTCCAAGAACAACACAACTATGCATGAAATAATAAAAATGAAGTGTTTGGAAGAAACCTAGGATTTTTATTGATGAAGAGGGGGATGCCTTGGGCATCCCCAAGATTTGATGCTTGTACTTCTTGGATATTTGTTGGGGTGACACGCGTGGAATCCCCAAGCTTGAGCTTTAGTCCATTCTTCATCTCATTACTCATTCCTTCCATACACCTGAAATTTTTCCTTCATACAAAACTTCACACAATCTTTATTAGCAACATTAGTGCACTCAAGATAATAAGTCTTTAGGTTCAGTTCCAACACCAATAAAATTTCCATTAAAACACTATCTACTATAGGACTTCCCTCAAAAAGCTCAATTCCCCAAAAGAACTCAAAAAGGAACCAACAAGAAGCAAATGCAAATAATGGCAGAAATCTATCAAAACAGACCAGCAGGTAAAGACGAATTTTTTCGAAGACCTTCTATTGCTGAAATCGAAAAGTGTTGAACTAAAGAAAGTTAGATAATAACCTGGGGCAGAAGCACAAAAATTCACACTTAAAAAGGATGTACAGAGATTTTACACGAATTTTTACGGTGAAGCACAGAAATCTGTTTCGGGACAGCAACTTTCCCAATCATTACCTCTCTCTCATTAGAGGTTACTCTTGGCACAAAAAGCAAATAAAAAGGATAAGGAGCGGTTATTACAGAGGTAATAACTTCCAAGACTCATCTAAAACTTTTGGGTTATCTCCCAATAAGTACTTTTCTTTAACACCTTTAAGTTAGGCATGATAGTTTGAGAAGATGCTTACATAAGAAATATGAATTGAAGTAAAAGAGAGCATCAAGAAGCAAATTCAAAACACATTTAAGTCTAACACACTTCCTATGCATAGGAATCTTGTATGCAAATAAATTCACAAAGAACAAAGTGACAGGCATAGGAAGATAAAACAAGAGTAACTTCAAAACTTTTAGCAAATAGAGAGGTGTTTCAGTACCATGAAAACTTTTACAACCATATTTTCCTCTCTCATAATAATTTTCAGTAGCCTCATGAATAAACCCAACAATATAACTATCACATAAAACATGCTTTTCATGATCTACAAGCACTAGAGCTTTATTGTAAACATTTTCAAAAGAATCCACATTGACATAACATTCATCCTCCTTTGGTAAGCATGGGGACAATCAAATAATGTAAGGGGTAAAGAGTTACTCTCATTAGAAGGTAGGAATGGGTTGATCCATTCTTCCTCCTCTTGATCATCACGCTCCTCCTCTTTTTCATTCAATGAGCTTCTAGTTTCAGCAATTTCTTCTTCCATAGGCTCCTGCAAGGCATTAGTTTCTTCCACTGGTGGAGAGCATCTATTAAGATATTCAAGAATATAGCCATTTTCTTCCTTGTAATTATTAAAGCAAAATTGAAGTATATCATAAACCTCATATTTATAAGGTGCATCATCAGTATTTTCAAGCAAATAAGCTAGTTCGAATGCACCCTTCCAAACAATAAATTCTTCAATGTGTTCCACATCATAAAAGTCATAATTTCCCTTAACATAAGAAGATATGGTAACATCATCATTATACTCACATTGAAAAGGGAGGTGTTTATACCTCTTACAGGAATAAGTTTATCAAAGCAATAAGTAACATTATAAGTAGAGCACACATTTATAGCAATGGTATACAATTTATCAATTTGTTCCCATAAGTGCTTCCCTTTTTGTGACAAGCGGTGTTCCTTATAATAATATTTTTGTTCTTCTGTGAACCCACCTTGCCAATAAGATTCAGTTTCAAAGAAACCAACCATTGATAGAAAGCATGATAAAGCAAGACAATAACAGACCAATGAAAATAACAACTATAGAAGGAACTAATTTTTTTTTGTGTTTTTTAATAAAGGAACAAGCAAACAAAGCAAAAGGTAAACTAAGCAAAACAAAAACAACAAAGTAAAGAGATTGGTTATGAGGGACTCCCCTTGTGAAGATGTCCTTGACTCCCCGGCAACGGCGCCAGAAAAATACTTGCTTACTTGTGTATTAACGAGCTCGCTGGGAACCCCAAGAGGAAGGTATGATGAGCACAACAGTAAGTTTCCCTCAGTTATTAAACCAAGGTTATCAATCTAGTAGGAGCAAGGAAACACCCCAAAGGTATAGCTAGCTGAACTTTGGCAGGGTGCACTACCGGTGCTAGCAAGCAACGTGGAGACCTGCACAACACAACCATAGAACTATGTCCCCAACTTGCGATGAGGTTGTCAATCTCACCGGTTTTGCTGAAAACAAAGGATTAAACGTACCGAGTGGAAGAAAGTAATAGTTTGCAGAAAGTAACCACAAAGCAATAAATAGTTGATTGTAGATTGAAAGTAAAAGAAAGGACCGGGGTCCATAGTTCACTAGAGGTGGCTCTCCTTAAGATAGATGACATGTTGGGTGAACAAATTACAGCGGGGCAATTGACAAACATCGAGAAAGCATACAAGCATATACTACTCATCTTGACTCCTTTGAGATTCGATTGGGCATTACAACATTATACATAGACCGTAGTCCAACTGCATCTATGACTAATAATCCACCTTAGGGTTATCATCCGAACCCCCTCCAGTATTAAGTTGCAAGCAAGGGATAATTGCATTACGAATTGCGTGTAAAGTAAACAATATGATTGTTCTATGAACAAAGGATTGTTGTTTTCTCCCTAGTAGCAACAACACATCTAGTACCTTAGAGATTTCTGTCACTTCCCCGGATTACCAGAGGCATGAACCCACTATCGAGCATGAATACTAACTCTTGGAGTTGCTAGCATCTACTTGGCCAAGGTAGCTAATAACAACGGAAAGCATGCAAGATCACAAATAACAAAGACATGATAGAATCAATAATCAATCTGAAATAGCATCTCAATATCCATCGGATCCTCGCAAACACAACATGTAGAATTACAAATAGATGATCTTGATCATGAACGGAGCTCACAAGATCTAAAGATGATAGCACAAAGGAGGAGAACCAGCCATCTAGATACTACATGGACCCGTAGTCTAGAGATGAACTACTCACGCATCACAGCGGAGGCTTGCATGGTGATGAAGAAGGCCTCCAGGGTGAATTCCCCTCTCCATCAGGGTGCCGGGAAGAGCTTCAGATCCCTCCCGATCTAGGGATGGAGATGACGGCGGCTACAGACTCTTTCGTGGAATTTTGATCGGGTACTTAGGGTTTCTGTATCAGAGGAAATATATAGGAGGAAGGAGAGGCCGAGGGGGTGCCTGGGGCGGCCAGACCACCCTCTGGCGCGGGCCTGGCTGGGCCGGGCGGCCAGGTGGTGTGGCCGGGCCCCAGCCCCTCTCCGTCTCGTATTCTGGCTCCAGGTGTCCCCTGGTGAAAAACTGACTTTGGCTTTTGTCCCGTCCAATTCTGAGTATATTCATTTTTTGACTTTCCTGGAACCAAAAACAGCAGAAAACAGGCAGGTGGCAGTGTGGCTCTTGTTAATAGGTTAGTCCAAGAAATCACATGAAAAGTACTCCAAAGTGTGGACAAAACACAAGAAAGTAGATAAAACCAAGCATGGAACATCAAAAATTATGGATACGTTTGCAACATATCAGTGGGCGATGCACGTTCTATGGCTCCTAATGACATATGCGCCATAGAAGAGGTAGCATCTGTGGCGCATATTTCATTATGCACCATAGAACATGGAGGTGGGCCCCACCATGGAATCTATTTGACCCACGTTCTGTGGCGCATGTGTGGATATGCACCACAGATATGTTTGATTTTTGTGGCGCATATCCACACATGCGGCACAAAAATCTAACCTAGGTCCCACCACTTTAACCCGCACCATATGTTCTGTGGCGCATATTGCAATATGCGCCACAGAAGTTTGAGCATCTGTGGCGCATTTCTGCCATATGCGCCACATATGAGGGCGTCCAGATCCATGTGAAAAAGGTGGCAAGATCCCACCCTACCTATCCACCACCATCCATTTCACATCTCTTCTTCCTTTCTACCTCCTCCCAGCTCATCTTCCTCCTCCCTCCCACCCCATTTTGCCCATAGTTTCTCCACTTTCTTGTAACTAAACCTACTTTAGTCCATAGATTGGTAAGTGGAAGCTTCCCTCCAACTTGTAGATCTAAAATTTCCTTACTTTTCTCTCTCACATCTCTATTTGTTTACTAATTTCCTCTCCACCAATTTGTAGATCTATTTGTCCACACTCTCTCATCATGCGGTCTTGTCTCACTATTATTGAGTCCACTAGGTGAGTACTTGGCCATGAACATGTAGGTGAAGCTTGTCGCGCGGGCGGTCTGTTTGTGTGATGCATGGCGAGACGATGCTTGTGTGGTGCATGAATGTTTGCATTGGGAGGAATTTTTTGTTTCTTGCTTGTTGTTGTCCCTGTCGGTGTGGTGCATGGATGTTTGCCGAAATGTTGATTCATTTCCATTTTGGCAAATTTTTGCACTACCCATATGTCCTAATTTTAGGAAAGGTCATGCCGATTTTTTCCGGGTAGCATTAATGCATGTGTGTGTGTGTTCATATGGTGTGGTTCTAACCTATACTCTCTGTTTTGACCGCTCAGGCAACCATGGTCCTCACGATGAGCGAAGGTCAAATTCTTAGGTACAAGAAAGACGCGAAGGATGACATGATTCTGAACAACAAGACCATGATAAGATGTCCATGTCGAACATGCAAACTCCAGCGCTGGATCTACCTTGATTCTGGACAATTGGAGGTTCACCTGCTCAGGCGCAGTTTCATGCGCGACTTCAATGAGGCGCCGGTAGGACATGGTGGTCACGAAGACATGGGCGGGCAAGAAGACAAAGAGTCTACCGGGAATGATCATCATGACGAAGGAGATGGTGGTGGGCATGATAAGCATGATGAAGGAGATGCTGGCGGGCATGATCAACATGAAGAAGGAGATGGCGGCGGGCATGATCATCATGAAGAAGGAGAAGATGCGAACACATAGACGCTGCTAACTTTGGCCTTGCAGGACCCTCATGTTCAAGAACTGCTCCTCAAGGAGACGAGCAACGACAAAGCTACAGCCAAAGAGAAAGCCAAGCTGGCCCAAATGAAGGTACACGAGATGACTCTATTGTATCCTGGGTGTCACCCCGAGGATACACATTTGAGTGTAACGCTCAAGGCTCTGGAGATGAAGGCCGAACACAAATGGACCGATGTGAGCTTCAACGCGAACATGGAATACTAGCACGACCGACTTCCTAAGGGGAACACATTGCCAACAAGTATCAAGGAGGCCAAAAAAATCGTGTGCCATCTCGACCTACCACACATTAAATACCACGCATGCATCAATGATTGCGCACTTTATCGGAACGAGTACGCGGATAGAACCACATGTACGATTGCAGCCAAGGATGGTACAAGAGAGGGAAGAAGAAAGTTCCTCGAAAAGTGGTATGGTACTTTCCTATCACCCCCCTTCTACAGCGATATTTCGTAGATCCTAAGGAAGCAAAGCTCATGCAATGGTACGCGGAAAGAGAGAAACCCGAAGATGATACAGAGAAGGGAAAGATCCTGACACACCCTTCAAACGCTAGCCAGTGAATGCATTAGAAATCGAGTTCGAAGAGTTCGGGGGCGATGCAAGGAATGTCAGGCTGGGTATGAGCATCGATGGACTCAATCCTTTTGGAAACCAGAGTAGCACGCATAGCACCTGGCTCATGTTTGTATGGCCGTGCAACCTCCCCCCGTGGCTGTGCACGAAGCAAAGGTACGTACACATGAGCATTCTTATTCAGGGGCCGAAACAACCAGGTATCGATATGCATCTGTATCTCGGGCTATTGAGAGAGGAGTTAGCCAGCTTGTGGGAGACGCCGTCGCGTACGTAGGACGCATACACTAAAGAATATTTCCATCTGAGAGCCGCGTTGCTCACGACGATGCAGGAATATCCTGGTTATGCATATGTATCAGCCTAGGTGAACCACGGACACAATGCATGCGTCAAGTGCATGGATGAGACACCACATCTCCAGCTACCAAGGGATACCGGGTCTTCAAAAACCGTGTTCCAAGGTACTCGAAAGTGGCTCCGCATGGATCACCCGTGGAGAAAACGCAGTGACCTGTTCAATGGTAAGGACGAGCTCGAAAGAGCCCCATGTCCGAGGAGCGGCGAAGAAATTGAGGAGCTTTTGAATAATTGGGTAGATTGCCCTACACAGGGAAAAAACGATCGAGGACAAAGCCCCTGCTGGGTGTATGGAAAGCAAGGTCTGTTTTCTGGGACCTGCCATACTGGAAGGTCCTCCACACTCCCCATAGCCTCGATGTAATGCACATCACGAAGAACGTTACCGAGAGTCTGCTTGGCACTCTACTGAACATGCCGGAGAGGACCAAGGATGGGACGAAAGCAAGAAAGGACCTTACATTGCTTGACATCAAGAAAGATCTTCAGTACCCTGATGATGATGATGATGATGATGATGATGATGATGATGATCAGACGGAAGGGACTCTAGGTCGCCGCAAAAGAGTTAAGAAGAATGAGGTGGTGCTTCGCGCTGCCGGCTTCACTCTGAGTCTAGAGGAGCTCGAGCAGTTTTTCAGGTGCCTCCTAGGAGTGAAAGTACCTCACGGTTACTCGGGGAAGATAAGCAGATATCTGGACGTGGCAAAGAAGAGGTTCAGCGGTATGAAGTCTCACGACTGTCACGTGCTGATGACACAGATACTCCCCATTGCGATCCGCGGGATAATGGACGAGCATGTCCGTGAGATGATGTTTGGCCTCTGTAACTTTTTTGACGTCATATCTAGGAAGTCGATCAGTGTGAAGCGGCTCGACAGGCTATAGGAAGACATCGTGATGGTACTATGCGATCTTGAGATTTACTTCATGCCCGCATTCTTCGACATCATGGTGCATCTTCTTGTACATGTCGTGGATGACATCATCCAACTCGAGCCGACATTCCTGCACAACATGATGCCATTTGAAAGGCTAAATGGTGTCATCAAAGGATTCGTTCGCAACAGATCCCGTCTAGATGGAAGCATAGACAAGGGCTTTCTGATCTACGAGTGCATCTCCTTCTGCCAGAATTATCTAACCCCCAAGAACGATGATGAATTGGTCAACATTGATGACTTCATCAACACCGGTGCCGACAAAGGATTGTATATGCCTTTTGTGGATGAAGAACCCTTCACAGCTCGCAGGGAATGTTCGTTTGCGGTACCAAACTTGGTGGGTGAGCGCACCACGGTACCCGAGTTTTCATCAATCGTGCGGAGGGGCCATAGTAGAATCGCAATTGTCCAGAAGGGCCAAATGGGGGTGAATACAAATCTAACGGCCAAACGATCATTTGAACCAGATGAAAAACGGTTGAACTCAAATACCTCCGTTAGGTCAACTCTTCTTGGCCCGCCATCTCAGTATTGCCCGTTATCTTTTGCGGTCGTGGACTAGCTTACCCCTGCGTGGACCAGATCCCTGAGTGGACCAGATCTATTTCTTTGCTATGCTCTGGTCTTCTCCCTTGCTCCCCTCCCCATAACATTTGCTCAGCTCCGGCTGCTCGTCTCAGATCGGAGCTCGCACTTGCTCTAATTTGCGTCCCCGCCATGTCCAGTCAACCTCCCACGCCTCTAATCGAAGCTCGCAGCCGTCACCGTTGCATCGTCCACCGTATCGGAGCTTCGCATCCCTGGACTAATATCTTGCCTCTGGCTAGTCCTTCTCGCACGGCGGAGCACGTCCCGTCAGGCGATCCAGGCCGGCGACCGGCCTCGGGAAGTTGCGTGCTTCCGCGCACCCCAGGCATGGTAGCCCTGGCACAACAGTTCGATGACCACGCTCTCATGACCACCGTGCTAGGCGTCCGTCCCGCCGTGTCGTTGGCAGAGTTGTTGTCGGCTTTCAGGTCTCGTTTTGGGATCAGACAAAATGAGGTCAACATCGAGGTATGCGCGCCGCTATTCGATTTTTCGTCCGATTCGAGCACAGCTCAAACACCGAGCATGTTCTGCATTCTTCCTGTTCTTTCGAATGTTGCGGGGAGAAAATGAGCTGCATGCGTTGGCATCGCGCCTGCGGGTGGGACGATCGCTAGGGGCATCTTCGTTTCTTCTCCAAACTCGGCTTTGACGGCCTCCATTGGATGCTTGGGAGCCGGAGGCCCTCAAGCAGGTCGTCGGTAGCCTTGGCGGCGAGCTGGTGGAAATCGTGCCACCGAGCGACAAATGGGTCATCCAGGTAAAGGCCTGGCTGATTCCAGGTAGGGCAGGGCGACAGCTTTGCTGGAAGCACCCGATCATCATCCACCTGGAGGAGATTCTGGAATCGGTACATGGCATTCAGGGCCCTGAAGAGGCTGCCAGAAAGCATCCTCGTCGCCTGTAGTGTTGGCCTAGAAGGATCGATGGCATAGGACCACCACCGTTTCACGACGGCGCACACAGTTTCGGTGGGGGAACCGAGCTTGGACGAGCTGGTGGTTCTGATTTCCCTCGAGTGAGACAGAGCTCTAGTGAATTGCCGTGGTATGTGTGGCTAATGAATTTGTAGTATAGAGAGCGTAGCAGGAAGTTAGCATCGACTAAAAATGTGTAATAGTTTGAATCGATGTAGTACGTGTGTGTAATAGTTTGAAGTAGTATGTGTGTGTAATAGTTTGAATCGATGTGGTATGTGTGGGTAATGAATTTGATGTAGTGTCTGTGTGTGTAATAGTTTGAATCGATGTACTTGAACACCGTGCTTTATAATTTCTGTGAATAACCAAGGACAACCTCATGAAAAGAGGGTGGTCTGGCAATGAGCAATGTCAATTATGTGGATGCCAGGAAAATGTAGTCCATCTCCTCTTCAAGTACAAGGTAGCTACATTTGTAACACGTTGAACTGCAGGACCATTTTGCAGGCAACACAAGACAAACGAGAAATGGTTTACGGTATAGACAGCAGACGCAAAATCTGTAGTCTGGGATAAAAAGATGCCAGTTAACTGGATTGAACCATGACTAGTAATTGAAGGAAATAGATACTTGATAGTATTTGCTTACAACAGTAGTACTTCCATACAAAAGGGTCTTATACCTGCACAAAAGTGCGCTAAACTTCCTACTAGTTTGTAGAACAATTCGTCAGCATTTCATCTACAAAAGCCATTCTTCAGTCTGAACTTAACTATTCTACACTGAAGAAACTACAGATCTCCACCAGAAAAGTTTGCTGGCCAATTGCCTTGAGAGGACATAAGTTCTTTGATCATTTAACCCAAACTGATCTATTGCCTTCCCACCAAACTACAAGAAATCTGCATCGTTCATGCACGAGCGATTTGCGTGCGCCAGTCCCGGTTTAGTTGGACCATCCGTGCCACCGCAACGATTTCCTCGAAACTGAAATTCGGCATCTCCTTCTTGGGATCGTAGGTCCGTGTGAACTCGAACCTGAATTCCGGGGCTGAGCTGATGCCCGCCGTCGGCTCCGGCTGTCGAACAATCCAGCATGCTGAGTGTAGACGCTTGGTCGCCGCCACGGTACGGCCTCCGATGGTGCATAGGATGGAGCGTCTTTGCCACAGACGGCGTGCTCCCAGCCTCCCCCACTGAGGTAAGGTAGTCCGCGCCGAAGCGTGGACGTGAGAGTTCCTAGACCTTGGCACTGCCCTGTTCGAGGGTGTGTACCCTCGGTGGCATGCTCTTGTGAACGATTTGATATGTACCTTATTCCCACTGCCTAGAGCATGCCGTAATGCCGCCGTGCTATTTCTCCACATCGCTCTCTTGGCCCTGCTTGCCGCATCTGGTGCCGACGCCGCCGCCGCGGCCGATTCGGCACATTCGGGGAAATCATCCGCCTGGCAGGGCAATCGGAGACCGGCCTTGAAGTAGAGCTTCATGGCCTGCCTTAGAGGGGCTAAATACCCTAGTTTCGGTGGTTGTCGCGGCGGCGGCTGCTTAGGCGGGGCCATGTTACCCTAGTTGGTGCGGCGCGGAGGAGCTGCGCAAGGTGAACTATGGTTAGTCGGAGAAGGGAGTGAAAGACCAATAGTAGGTATGGACTACAGGCGCGAGTAAAAATAACCATTTCCCATTTCCTCAGAGGGTAATAATTCGACACTCGTTGCATTAACAACTCAATCTTTATTTCCCTTCTCAGCATAAGAGTGCGAACATATTAAAAAGATCGGTCGTGGCTATCCACCTCATCGGGCAATGTACCAGGACAGGTAGGAGACGGGACCGGGTTTCATTTTAGAAATATTGACGACTTTGCCCTTATGTTTATACGATATTATTTATATGCCACCATGTACCATCGATTGTAGCAACACCATCAGAAATAGAGGATAACGACGTGGCATGTTTTCTTTTTTAAAGGGCATCAGAAACAGGGGATGCCGCGTGGCATGTTTTCTGACTGGCGGGCCCGCCCCTCCACCTTCGATGGCGCGCATCCTAGGTTCGAGGGATGGTGCCGCCCACCAACACATTATTGTGTAATTTTCCATGTGGAACCTGAATTCCGGCGTTGAGCTGATGCCCATGTCGAACACAGAGAATTCTGAAAGAAGCTACTAAAAATAAATACTTTGAATTCTGAAAGTACTAAAATTAAGTACATTACAATTTTGTCTGAAAGGTAATACGCATACTGCTGATCGAAATAATATAAATACAGTATAAATTTCTACTTCGAAAAATGGACCTGAAAATGCTAGAAAATAACCTAGGATGAATATAGGATTCATTCTCCCCTATATATTTCGTCGTTGTCGGCTAACGCGTGCTGCAACACATGTTCAGAGAACTCTCTCCGTCTACAATGTGCTACCAGTATCTCGTCCAGAGGGTAAGGCTTCGGTGTATGTTCCAGACTTAAGCCATACATTACCATTGTTGGTTCCTCTTCCCAGTCTTGAACCTCATGATCGTACAGTCTGATAAAATTCCTGTAGTATATGCAACCGGGTTTGACTGTGGGGTGTAACCTTGTGTCAATGGAGATAGACCGATTGTAACCAACAAAGAGGGCACGACTTCCAATGTTACCGACGGCCTCGACAGAGCGGTTCTCCGTGTCCACCTGGTACCACACCGGTTGCCCTTTGGCGAAATCCCCGTTCAACACAAGAAGCAAATCACCATCTGACTCCACAAGGTAAAATTTGTAGGTTCCGCGTACCTGTTCCAAGACTGGGGCCGAAATTATTTTGGCCATCGTGATAGTGCTCGCGCGCTGATCTAACTAGATGTTGGTCGACAAGATGTCTCCATTCTCAAGTAATGCATATACTTCCCCTCAGAATGCCGTCATGCAGACCAGAAGCGTATCAGGAGGTGGCGAATACATTCCTTCTCCAAATGATCCATTGATTTGCCCCGTTAGGGTGCTCTCGTCGGCCCATGCAATATGATCTGGACAATCAGTGCAAACGAACACCATCGTCGGGGACTTCGTCACGACGACAGATGGCAGAAGATCAGATGGTATGTGTGCTTGAAACTCAGTGTTAGACTTATGAGTGATTGGGTTCAGAAGCGGAATCTGGTATGGCTCCACCCTCTGAGCAAGCATGATGATGCCACGAGAAACACCGACGAAGTAGAATCTTTTGGAAGAAGAGGGCATCAGTTAGCACTAAAATGTTTATAATGGAAAATACCAATAAATATCGGATGTGAATGTGAACCTGCGATGGACATCCATTAGATTGGTCCTGAAACAACGACCAGTGGCGAGGTTGAGGAAGGTGAAGTCGCCAACGTCTGGAAGTGTGTGATCTATCATGATCTAGTTGTTGAGATGGAATTCGGGCACCTTTAAAGTGTGGCGCCAATCGGTGCAGACTTCCCGACAGGCAGCATAGGTGTCGACGTACTCCTCTTTCTCCAGCAAGTAGTCGACGATCTTGCGAAGTGGGTCGGACGGGAGATCAGACCAGTTCCTCTTCATCCGGCTACTGGCCATGGCTTACGTGCGGGAATGTTTTGATCGAGGAAGAAAGAAGAAATACCACTATGAGGAGAAGAAGAAGAGGATAAAAGACGAGGGAGACAAAGCGGAACTGCCACTGCGAGGAGACGGGGGAGAAGAAGCGGAACTGCCAATGCAAGTTTGGATCAACGGGCTTTTTTCCGGAACTAGCGCGTGAACCAGCCATACACTACATGCAAGTTTTGATCAAACAGACTCACATGTGGGACCTGCAAAAAATTCCGTGAAGTGCTCCCCGTGCATAGTGCGCTAACAGGTGGCATGTTTTCTGACTGGCGGGCCCGCCTTCTCCACCTTCGATGGCGCGCGTCCTAGGTTCGAGGGCTGGTGCCGCCCACCAACACATTATTGTGCAATTTTCCATGCTTTGTCGCAACCAGCTCCGTTCCTCAGCTCCTGCCGCCGCCACTCTGCTCAGTCGTGCACCGCTCTCGTCGTCCCCTTGGGCCGTCGTCCTCCCGCCCTCCCCTCCCTGCCAGCCCCTCACGTCCCCTCCCCTCCCCTCCCTGCCCTATCTCCTTGCTGCCGCCCACCGCCCAGGCGCGTCTGGAAATGAAAACCAAGAGTCGGCCGTTGGGTTAGGGCCCCAACGACGCTGGTGATCCGGATCCCGCTCAGAGATGGATCCTGTAAGGCTTGAGAGCATGGATATGGGTCCTGCACGGGGGCTTGTTCGTTTGCGGTACCAAAGTTGGTAAGCCAGCGCATGGCGATACCTAAGTTGCCTGAAATCACCGCGTTTCGAAAAGTTGGGCCGCCAACTACTGAGAGGGGCCATTTCGAGGTAAACTCATCTCACCCCTGCCAAATACAAACATTCCGTTAAACCGCCCCGTGAAGTAGATGGTGGGGACCCACATGTCGGTTATCTGTCCGTGACGCGGGCGCCAACGTGGAAACCTCTTAGGCACATCGAGTAGCTAAGTGGATTGGATGCGTTGACCAATTTCACAAATCCATTCCCAGCTTTCCCCTAGCACCGGTGGCGTCAGAATCCATCCTCCAGGCAGGACGATCCCTTCGGACATTTGACTCCTGGCGCCAAGTTGCTGCGGCCAGTTGCTGCGCCTAGTCACTGATCCCGAGCTCCAATGGCGCATGCCGTAGCCGCCGTTGTGAGGCTCTAGCCCGCCTCCGCCGCTGACGAGCGGAGCAGCTTGGAGGATGGTAGATCCTACTATCAAGAGAGAAGAAGTTCTATCTACAAGCGGGTGAGCTACCCTTCTCTTTGCTATTCGCACTAATTACAACTGCTAGCTAGCTAGTGAACCTCAAATTGTTTGTTAGCCCAACGCTGACAAACATATTTTGTCCACAGTTTTCTGTCAAGTGGGATCTGCGCGGACCCTCCTTACCTGGTTACGGTAGTCCTCTACAGGTACGACTCTAATGGCAAGTGGTATCGAAGCCATTGTTTCACGATGGAAGAAGCGCCTGCACAAATCTGCACTATATCTAGTATGGTTTCTGCTCTGCGTAATCATGTTGAATTATGGCCGAAGCAGACAACAAAGTTCAACTTCATGGATGAACGTGGCATCATGGTTCCTATAACGTGTGCCAGTCAGCTAATTGGGTTGATGAAAAGGTATGCTTCGGCTGCCATGTTTGATCTGAAATGTCATGTACTGGATGTGGAAGCTGCTGCAACTGGGAGTCGCCCTTCTATTCTTGGACAGGGTGGTTGCTCGAACCCAATTAGCTCCTGGTAAGCAAAGGTCGCTTGGGGTTCACATGTTTGTGCTGAATTGTAATTTTTGCTTTATTTACTCTGTAGATATTAGGCAGTTATGCACCAGTCTTTTTTCTTTGATAGGAAGCACCGCAAGGTTAGAAACATGACTGTCGGGTCAGTGATTTTGCTGCCCGAAGAAATAAAAAACAAGTGGAAAGATGATGCTGGACACGGTTCTGGTGCCCATTTTCTCGGCGATGCAAAGTACGTGAAGCTAAGAAAATTGGCACCGAGGAAGAGGAAGAAGGCAAGAAATGAAGAAGCCAGTGGACGTGAAGGCTTGGCACCTAGGCTGCGGAAGAAGGCCGCTGGAAATGAAGATGCATAGTAATGTGTTGAACTTGAACCTATATATGTAATTCTGTTAAATTCTGATCGCTCTGTGTGTGGCACGTTGCTGGGCGAAACAATCTACCCATGTTCTCTGAGTAAAATGTACCGTGACTTAGGGTTTGGAAACGCCCGAGTCAGTAGTTGAATCCGAAATTGTGATTGTGCCACTACTATCTGAAAACAACGATCCACCGGTTCCACGATTGCTGAGGGGCAGGAGGTCTCCAAATACGATGGAATGTAAGTGGCACATAAATAAATTATTTAAGCTGCCACACTCCACGAAGCAGCAACTTATTTCAGATGCTGCACAACAACGTGGCAACATAAATAGCAATGTTCTCACCGATAATGCCCAGATGAGGAGGAAATGGGTACCACTTTCTGGCCTAATCTTGAGCCCGTCTATCTCACCGCCTCTCTGCTCCTGCATCCCCTGCATCTGGTGAAGCTCCCGGATCTCCAGTAACCGGGTGTACGTGCTTCCACTTTATAAATTGTGGTTGTGCCATTTGCATGCGGCACAATCCACGTAGATTACGTTTAAACAAACCACCAGTGTCAGAATACACTAGTAGAAAAGGTGTCTTTGGTCCACGGTTACGTTCCCAATCCTGGACAGAGATCTAAATCGAGGCAGAAATTGATCTAAATCACAAATTCTTCCACAAATTAATCGAGACAGAGATCTAAATCGAGGCATTTCATTAATTCATCCACAAATTCTTCTAAACAAAGGTGCGATTTCACATCCTACATTAATTCAACCAACTAGTCAACAATTTCACTTCCGCTGCCGCTGTCCTCCGAGCCGCCGGCTTCCTCGTCTTCGTCGGACGGAACCTCCACGATTTCCGCATTGTACGCGAGACGGAGCACCTCTTCGTGGAGAGCGGCGGCGATGACGGTGAACTTGGTCCGTCTAGGGATGGACCAGAACCTCTCCCGCCCTTCTCGGTTGCGGAGATCCTGGTGCACCACGCGCCCGTAAACGATGCGGTTGCTAATCTTGACCTTCCGCTCCTTCTTGAACAGCGCCGACTAGCACGGGCTGGCTGCCACATACCGTGGCAGCGCCCTCTTCCATGCGGGCATCTGGAGGCGGCGCGCCATGATTTCGCTCTCCATCACGGCTCCACCGTGGAATAGGAGCGGAGCCACCGGCACCCCCGCATAGCTGATGCGCCATCCGTGGGGCACCGTCGCGGCCGGCAGCGCGAGGATGTCGAAGTGCGAGAACATCACCGCCTCGTAGAAGTTCAGCGAGGGCATCTCCATGGCGGCGCGGTGGAGATTGGAGAGGGAGCGAGGGGATGGGCGACGAAGCGACGAGCTGTGGCGCCTCCTATTTGTACACGAGGACGACGAAGCGACGGTCGGAATATCCAAGGGGCATTGGTCAGACAAAAGGACGTAATGCAGCGTTAAGACAGATTAACGGGCGACCAATTTTTTTACTCCTAGGACTTCGGGGCCAATAGTTCAGACCGGTAGGTCAACAAGTACAACTATTACAACTTAAAAAAGGCACGAGGCTTAAGCTAAATAGAACTAGTTAACACACATCTCCTTGATCTTCCTAATCTTAGCCTTATGCGCATCTTCCTGCGAGAGCAAGGATCGAATCGTCTGCTCCTTCCTTTTAGCATATTCCCTGCACAGCTTCAATTGTTTCTCTGCATCTTTCCTCATGCACTTGTCAATACTCGTAGTTGTGAACTGCAGGACTTTGGCCTGGTGAAGATCCTTCCTTGCTTGAGTTAGTTCTTGCTCTGCTTTAGCCTTCAGGGCCAACGCCGCGTTCCTCTCCTTCTTGACATTGCTAACCTTGTCTTCCACCCCCATGAGATCTTGCTTATGCTTGGTCGTGTGAACTGGTTCCCATAGCTTCATCTCAACACTGTCAAGAAGTGAGCTGAATGCAGATTCTTTCAACTCAACAGTCGTTTCCCATAGTTTGTCCAGCGTTTTCTGCATCGATTTGGGCCACTATGGATCTACCCATTTGGCGTCATACATGGTGTGGTTGGCCTAACACATCATACGCGCATGAGTAAACGGAGTATATATGGCTCAAAAAATAGATAACTGGCCACAAATGATAGAGATAGAGATGAGATGACTCACATCGAAATCACCGTCCTTATCGTCACGATGTGTTTCCTCGTCGTCTCCCCTTGAACCCATGGCGAGAGGGGAGGGGGATGGTGGCTGCCGGAGAGGGGATTGGGATGGCGGCGCCGTTGGCTTGCGGCTACGGCAAGATGGGAGTGAAGTGGGGAATGTGGCTTTGATGGGAAGGAAGAGAAGTACGGGGAGGAAGAGAAGTAATGGGGACGTGACACTGGGATATGGCCCGCTCAATTGGTGAGTCATGACACTCGCAACAGGGGAGCCCCCGGTGTTGGGGCTCCGGTGTTGCTAGTTTGTCCAGAGCAAGCGTGGCCAATCATGCCGCAGAACAGACTACTCGCGGATCGATCTCACGAAAACCATCCCAATCGTCCAAGCGCCCCGATCGGACGGTATGTAACAATCGACAAGCAGAACAACTATGTTAGGGCGTACCTTCTAGAAGACTCGGTCTAACGCTAATGTTAGGGCGCTCCTAAGGTTAATTAGTATCCATATGCGGTTTATAAAAAGAACATGCATCCAATGACACAGGTGGATCTAGCTGTGGTTAATGAGAAGAGCAGACATGCAATGACACTGGTGGATCCATGTGTGGTCTTTGGGAAGAACACACATGCAATGCCACTGGTGATATGTGGTATGTGAGAAGAACACACATCCAATGACTCTAGATGTGGTTCATGAAAAGAGCAGACATACAATGACACTAGTGGAGCCATGTGTGGTTCATGGGAAGAACACACATGCAATGACACTGGGTGTGGTTCCTGATATGGTCTGTGAGAAGAACACACATGCAATGACACTGGTGGATCCATGTGTGGTCTGTGAGAAGAACACACATGCAACGACACTGGGTGTGGTTCATGATATGGTTTGTGAGAAGAACACACATGCAATGACACTGGTGGATCCATGTGTGGTCTTTGGGAATTACACACATGCAATGACACTGGATCCATGTGTGGTATGTGAGAAGAACACACATCCAATGACTCTAGCTGTGGTTCATGAAAAGAGCAGACATGCAGTGGCACTGGTGTATCCATGTGTGGTTCATGGGAAGAACACACATGCGATGACACTGGGTAGATCCATGTGTGCTCCGTGAGAAGAACACACATGCAATGACTCTGGTGGATCCATGTGTGGTTCATGGGAAGAACACACATGCAATGACACTGGTGGATCCATGTGTGGTCTATGAGAAGAGCAGACATGCAACGACACCGGTGAATCAATGTGTGGTCAGTGGGAAGAACACACATGCAATGACAACGGTGGATCCATGTGTGCTCTGTGAGAAGAGCAGACATGCAACGACACCGGTGGATCCATGTGTGGTATGTGGGAAGAGCACACATGCAATGACACTTGGTGGATCGATGTGTGGTATGTGGGAAGAGCACACATGCGATGACACCGGTGGATCCATGTGTGGTTCATGGGAAGAACACACATGCAATGACACTGGGTGTGGTTCATGATATAGTCTGTGAGAAGAACACACATGCAATGACACTAGTGGATCCATGTGTGGTCTGTGAGAAAAACACACATGCAACGACACTGGGTGTGGTTCATGATATGGTTTGTGAGAAGAAAACACATGAAATGACACTGGTGGATCCATGTGTGGTCTTTGGGAAGAACACACATGCAATGACACTAGATCCATGTGTGGTCTATGAGAAGAACACACATCCAATTACTCTAGCTGTGGTTCATGTAAAGAGTAGACATGCAATGACACTGGTGGATCCATGTGTGGTTCATGGGAAGAACACACATGCAATGACACTTGGTGGATCCATGTGTGGTATGTGGGAAGAGCACACATGCGATGACACCGGTGGATCCATGTGTGGTTCATGGGAAGAACACACATGCAATGATACTGGGTGTGGTTCATGATATGGTCCGTGAGAAGAACACACATGCAATGACACTGGTGGATCCATGTGTGGTCTGTGAGAAGAACACACATGCAACGACACTAGGTGTGGTTGATGATATGGTTTGTGAGAAGAACACACATGCAATGACACTGGTTGATCCATGTGTGGTCTTTGGGAAGAACACACATGCAATGACACTAGATCCATGTGTGGTCTGTGAGAAGAACACACATCCAATGACTCTAGTTGTGGTTCATGAAAAGAGCAGACATGCAATGACACTGGTGGATCCATGTGTGGTTCATGGGAAGAACACACATGCAATGACACTGGTGGATCCATGTGTGGTCTGTGGGAAGAGCACACATACGATGACACCGGTGGATCCATGTGTGGTTCATGCGAAGAACACACATTCAATGACACTGGGTGTGGCTCATGATATGGTCTGTGAGAAAAACACACATGCAATGACACCGGTGGATCCATGTGTGGTCTGTGAGAAGAACACACATGCAACAACACTGGGTGTGGTCCATGATATGGTTTGTGAGAACACACATGCAATGACACTGGTGGATCCATGTGTGGTCTTTGGGAAGAACACACATGCAATGACACTAGATCCATGTGTGGTCTGTGAGAAGAACACACATCCAATGACTCTTACTGTGGTTCATGAAAAGAGCAGATAAGCAATGACACTGGTAGATCCATGTGTGGTTTATGGGGAGAACACACATGCGACAACACTGGGTGGATCCATGTGTGGTTTGTGAGAAGAACACACATGCAATGACTCCGGTGGATCCATGTGTGGTTCATGGGAAGAACACACATGCAATGACAGTGGTGGATCCATGTGTGGTCTATGATAAGAGCAGACATGCAACGACACCGGTGGATCCATGTGTGGTTTGTGGGAAGAACACACATGCAATGACACCGATGGATCCATGTGTGCTCTGTGAGAAGAGCTGACATGCAACGACATCGATGGATCCATATATGGTTTGTGAGAAGAACACACATCCAATGACTCTAGTGGATCCATGTGTGGTCTTTGGGAAGAACACACATGCAATGGCACTGGTGATATGTGGTCTGTGAGAAGAACACACATCCAATGACTCTAGCTGTGGTTCATGAAAAGAGCAGACATGCAATGACACTGGTGGATCCATGTGTGGTTCATGGGAAGAACACACATGCAATGACACTGGTGGATCCATGTGTGGTATGTGGGAAGAGCACACATGCGATGACATGGGTGGATCCATGTGTGGGTCACGGGAAGAACACACATGCAATGACACTGGGTATGGTTCGTGATATGGTCTGTGAGAAGAACACACATGCAATGACACTGGTGGATCCATGTGTGGTCTGTGAGAGGAACACACATGCAACGACACTGGGTGTGGTTCATGATATGGTTTGTGAGAAGAACACACATGCAATGACACTGGTGGATCCATGTGTGGTCTTTGGGAAGAACACGCATGCAATGACACTAGTGGATCCATGTGTGGTGTTTGGAAAGAACACACATGCAATGAGACTGGATCCATGTGTGGTTTGTGAGAAGAACACACATCCAATGACTCTAGCTGTGGTTCATGAAAAGAGCAGACATGCAATGACACTGGTGGATCCATGTGTGGTTCATGGGAAGAACACACATGCGATGACACTGGGTGGATCCATGTGTGGTTTATGAGAAGAACACACTTGGAATGACTCCAGTGGATCCATGTGTGGTTCATGGGAAGAACACAATGCAATGACACCGGTGGATCCATGTGTGGTCTGTGAGAAGAGCAGACATGCAACGACACCGGTGAATCCATGTGTGGTCCGTGGGAAGAACACACAAGCAATGACACCGGTGGATCCATGTGTGCTCTGTGAGAAGAGCAGACATGCAACGACACCGGTGGATCCATGTGTGGTTTCTGAGAAGAACACACATCCAATGACTCTAGCTGTGGTTCATGAAAAGAGCAGACATGCAACAAAACTGGTGGATCCATGTTTGGTTCATGGGAAGAACACACATGCAATGACACTTGGTGGATCCATGTGTGGTATGTGGGAAGAGCACACATGCGATGACACCGGTGGATCCATGTGTGGTTCATGGGAAGAACACACATGCAATGACACTGGGTGTGGTTCATGATATGGTCTGTGAGAAGAACACACATGCAATGACACTAGTGGATCCATGTGTGGTCTGTGAGAAAAAACACATGCAACGACACTGGGTGTGGTTCATGATATGGTTTGTGACAAGAAAACACATGCAATGACACTGGTGGATCCATGTGTGGTCTTTGGGAAGAACACACATGCAATGACACTGGATCCATGTGTGGTCTGTGAGAAGAACACACATCCAATGACTCTAGCTGTGGTTCATGAAAAGAGTAGACATGCAATGACACTGGTGGATCCATGTGTGGTTCATGGGAAGAACACACATGCAATGACACTTGGTGGATCCATGTGTGGTATATGGGAAGAGCACACATGCGGTAACACCGGTGGATCCATGTGTGGTTCATGGGAAGAACACACATGCAATGATACTGGGTGTGGTTCATGATATGGTCTTTGGGAAGAACACACATGCAATGACACTGGTGGATCCATGTGTGGTCTGTGAGAAGAACACACATGCAACGACACCGGTGGATCCATGTGTGGTTCATGGGAAGAACACACATGCAATGACACTGGTGGATCCATGTGTGGTCTGTGAGAACACCAGACATGCAACGACACAGGTGGATCAATGTGTGGTCTGTGGGAAGAACACACATGCAATGACACCGGTGGATCCATGTGTGCTCGGTGAGAAGAGCAGACATGCAACGACACCGGTGGATCCATGTGTGGTTTGTGAGAAGAAAACACATGCAATGACACTGGTGGATCCATGTGTGGTCTTTGGGAAGAACACACATGCAATGACACTGGATCCATGTGTGGTTTGTGAGAAGAACACACATCCAATGACTCTAGCTGTGGTTCATGAAAAGAGCAGACATGCAATGACACTGGTGGATCCATGTGTGGTTCATGGGAAGAACACACATGCGATGACACTGGGTGGATCCATGTGTGGTTTATGAGAAGAACACACTTGGAATGACTCCAGTGGATCCATGTGTGGTTCATGGGAAGAACACAATGCAATGACACCGGTGGATCCATGTGTGGTCTGTGAGAAGAGCAGACATGCAACGACACCGGTGAATCCATGTGTGGTCCGTGGGAAGAACACACAAGCAATGACACCGGTGGATCCATGTATGCTCTGTGAGAAGAGCAGACATGCAACGACACCGGTGGATCCATGTGTGGTTTGTGAGAAGAACACACATCCAATGACTCTAGCTGTGGTTCATGAAAAGAGCAGACATGCAACAAAACTGGTGGATCCATGTTTGGTTCATGGGAAGAACACACATGCAATGACACTTGGTGGATCCATGTGTGGTATGTGGGAAGAGCACACATCCGATGACACCGGTGGATCCATGTGTGGTTCATGGGAAGAACACACATGCAATGACACTGGGTGTGGTTCATGATATGGTCTGTGAGAAGAACACACATGCAATGACACTAGTGGATCCATGTGTGGTCTGTGAGAAAAAACACATGCAACGACACTGGGTGTGGTTCATGATATGGTTTGTGACAAGAAAACACATGCAATGACACTGGTGGATCCATGTGTGGTCTTTGGGAAGAACACACATGCAATGACACCGGATCCATGTGTGGTCTGTGAGAAGAACACACATCCAATGACTCTAGCTGTGGTTCATGAAAAGAGTAGACATGCAATGACACTGGTGGATCCATGTGTGGTTCATGGGAAGAACACACATGCAATGACACTTGGTGGATCCATGTGTGGTATATGGGAAGAGCACACATGCGGTAACACCGGTGGATCCATGTGTGGTTCATGGGAAGAACACACATGCAATGATACTGGGTGTGGTTCATGATATGGTCTTTGGGAAGAACACACATGCAATGACACTGGTGGATCCATGTGTGGTCTGTGAGAAGAACACACATGCAACGACACCGGTGGATCCATGTGTGGTTCATGGGAAGAACACACATGCAATGACACTTGTGGATCCATGTGTGGTCTGTGAGAACACCAGACATGCAACGACACAGGTGGATCAATGTGTGGTCTGTGGGAAGAACACACATGCAATGACACCGGTGGATCCATGTGTGCTCGGTGAGAAGAGCAGACATGCAACGACACCGGTGGATCCATGTGTGGTTTGTGAGAAGAAAACACATGCAATGACACTGGTGGATCCATGTGTGGTCTTTGGGAAGAACACACATGCAATGACACTGGATCCATGTGTGGTCTGTGAGAAGAACACACATCCAATGACTCTAACTGTGGTTCATGAAAAGAGTATACATGCAATGACACTTGTGGATCCCTGTGTGGTTCATGGGAAGAACACACATGCAATGACACTTGGTGCATCCATGTGTAGTATGTGGGAAGAGCACACATGCGATGACACCGGTGGATCCATGTGTAGTTCATGGGAAGAACACACATGCAATGATACTGGGTGTGGTTCATGATATGGTCTTTGGGAAGAA
>CAJUXJ010000135.1:0-57416 GCA_910589775.1 Avena eriantha
CGGAACCCTGACCCGTGGGCCTCGCGTCGTCTACCCCCTAGATTTCTTCTGACGGGGTAGCCCGGTGTAGCCCTCTCTTGTTTTGTGTTTGTTTAGGTCATAGATGATGTAAACCATGTTGGGTCACAAGGGAGTGACAATATCCTACTCTCTAGTGCCGGAACAGGGACTTTCCCCCCTTAGACGAGCCCGGAACCCTTGCTTTTAGGTTACAGTGCATGCATGCGAAGGGGGACACATGCACCCGGGACTAGGTTTTGTTGTTTCAACATAGCACCACACTTTCATGCATGTGCTAGGGCCACATGCAAGTCCTTGAGGTGTTTCGATGCCCCGGAGCGCGGTTTCCTGCGGAACCCTGACCCGTGGGCTCGCGTCGTCTACCCCCTAGACTTTCTTCTGACGGGGGTAGCCCGGTGTACCCTCTCTTGTTTTGTGTTTGTTTAGGTCATAGGATGATGTAAAACATGTTGGGTCACAAGGGGAGTGACAATATCCTACTCTCTAGTGCCGGAACGGGGACTTTCCCCCTTAGACGAGCCCGAACCCTTGCTTTTAGGTTACAGTGCATGCCTGCGAACGGGGACACATGCACCCGGGGACTAGGTTTTGTATGCTTCAACATAGCACCATACTTTCATGCATGTGCTAGGGCCACATGCAAGTCCTTGAGGTGTTTCGATGCCCCGGAGCGCGGTTTCCTGCGGAACCCTGAACCGTGGGCCTCGCGTCGTCTACCCCCTAGACTTTCTTCTGACGGGGGTAGCCCGGTGTAGCCCTCTCTTGTTTTGTGTTTGTTTAGGTCATAGGATTATGTAAGACCATGTTGGGTCACAAGGGGAGTGACAATATCCTACTCTCTAGTGCCGGAACAGGGAGTTTCCCCCTTAGACGAGCCCGGGAACCCTTGCTTTTAGGTTACAGTGCATGCATGCGAAGGGGGACACATGCACCCGGGGACTAGGTTTTGTATGTTTCAACATAGCACCACACTTTCATGCATTTTCTAGGGCCACATGCAAGTCCTTGACGTGTTTCGATGCCCCGGAGCGCAGTTTCCTGCGGAACCCTGACCCGCGGGCCTCGCGTCGTCTACCCCCTAGACTTTCTTCTGACGGGGGTAGCCCTGTGTAGCCCTCTCTTGTTTTGTTTTTTAGGTCATAGGATGATGTAAAACCATGTTGGGTCACAAGGGGAGTGACAATATCCTACTCTCTAGTGCCGGAACGGGGACTTTCCCCCTTAGACGAGCCCGGAACCCTTGCTTTTAGGTTACAGTGCATGCCTGCGAAGGGGGACACATGCACCCGGGGACTAGGTTTTGTATGTTTCAACATAGCACCACACTTTCATGCATGTTCTAGGGACACATGCAAGTCCTTGACGTGTTTCGATGCCCCGGAGCGCGGTTTCCTGCGGAACCCTGACCCGTGGGCCTCGCGTCGTCTACCCCCTAGACTTTCTTCTGACGGGGGTAGCCCGGTGTAGCCCTCTCTTGTATTGTGTTTGTTTAGGTCATAGGATGATGTAAAACCATGTTGGGTCACAAGGGGAGTGACAATATCCTACTCTCTAGTGCCGGAACGGGGACTTTCCCCCTTAGACGAGCCCGGAACCCTTGCTTTTAGGTTACAGTGCATGCCTGCGAAGGGGGACACATGCACCCGGGGACTAGGTTTTGTATGTTTCAACATAGCACCACACTTTCATGCATGTTCTAGGGCCACATGCAAGTCCTTGAGGTGTTTCGATGCCCCGGAGCGCGGTTTCCTGCGGAACCCTGACCCGTGGGCCTCGCGTCGTCTACCCCCTAGACTTTCTTCTGACGGGGGTAGCCCGGTGTAGCCCTCTCTTGTTTTGTGTTTGTTTAGGTCATAGGATGATGTAAAACCATGTTGGGTCACAAGGGGAGTGACAATATCCTACTCTCTAGTGCCGGAACAGGGACTTTCCCCCTTAGACGAGCCCGGAACCCTTGCTTTTAGGTTACAGTGCATGCCTGCGAAGGGGGACACATGCACCCGGGGACTAGGTTTTGTATGTTTCAACATAGCACCATACTTTCATGCATGTGCTAGGGCCACATGCAGAGTCCTTGAGGTGTTTCGATGCCCCGGAGCGCGGTTTCCTTGCGGAACCCTGACCCGTGGGCCTCGCGTCGTCTACCCCCTAGACTTTCTTCTGACGGGGGTAGCCCGGTGTAACCCTCTCTTGTTTTTGTTTGTTTAGGTCATAGGATGATGTAAAACCATGTTGGGTCACAAGGGGAGTGACAATATCCTACTCTCTAGTGCCGGAACAGGGACTTTCCCCCTTAGACTGAGCCTGGAACCCTTGCTTTTAGGTTATAGTGCATGCCTGCGAAGGGGGACACATGCACCCGGGGACTAGGTTTTGTATGTTTCAACATAGCACCACACTTTCATGCATGTTCTAGGGCCACATGCAAGTCCTTGAGGTGTTTCGATGCCCCGGAGCGCGGTTTCCTGCGGAACCCTGACCCGTGGGCCTCGCGTCGTCTACCCCCTAGACTTTCTTCTGACGGGGGTAGCCCGGTGTAGCCCTCTCTTGTTTGTGTTTGTTTAGGTCATAGGATGATGTAAAACCATGTTGGGTCACAAGGGGAGTGACAATATCCTACTCTCTAGTGCCGGAACGGAGACTTTCCCCCTTAGACGAGCCCGGAACCCTTGCTTTTAGGTTAGGTGCATGCCTACGAAGAGGGACACATGCACCCGGGGACTAGGTTTTGTATGTTTCAACATAGCACCACACTTTCATGCATGTTCTAGGGCCACATGCAAGTCCTTGAGGTGTTTCGATGGCCCCGGAGCGCGGTTTCCTACGGAACCCTGACCCGGGGGCCTCGCGTCGTCTACCCCCTAGACTTTCTTCTGACGGGGGTAGCCCGGTGTATCCCTCTCTTGTTTTGTGTTTTTTTAGGTCATAGGATGATGTAAAACCATGTTGGGTCACAAGGGGAGTGACAATATCCTACTCTCTAGTGCCGGAACGGGGACTTTCCCCCTTAGACGAGCCCGGAACCCTTGCTTTTAGGTTACAGTGCATGCCTGCGAAGGGGGACACATGCACCCGGGGACTAGGTTTTGTATGTTTCAACATAGCACCACACTTTCATGCATGTTCTAGGGACCACATGCAAGTCCTTGAGGTGTTTTCGATGCCCCGGAGCGCGGTTTCCTGTGGAACCCTGACCCGTGGGCCTCGCGTCGTCTACCCCCTAGACTTTCTTCTGACGGGGGTATCCCGGATGTAGCCCTCTCTTGTTTTGTGTTTGTTTAGGTCATAGGATGATGTAAAAGCATGTTGGGTCACAAGGGGAGTGACAATATCGTACTCTCTAGTGCCGGAACGGGGACTTTCCCCCTTAGACGAGCCTGGAACCCTTGCTTTTAGGTTACAGTGCATGCCATGCGAAGGGGGACACATGCACCCGGGGACTAGGTTTTGTATGTTTCAACATAGCACCACTCTTTCATGCATGCATGTCTAGGGCCACATGCAAGTTCTTGAGGTGTTTCGATGCCCCGGAGCGCAGGTTTCCTACGGAACCCTGACCCGTGGGCCTCACGTCGTCTACCCCCTAGACTATTCTTCTTACGGGGGTAGCCCGGTGTATCCCTCTCTTGTTTTGTGTTTGTTTAGGTCATAGGATGATGTAAAACCATGTTGGGTCACAAGGGGAGTGACAATATCCTACTCTCTAGTGCCGGAACAGGGACTTTCCCCCTTAGACGAGCCCGGAACCCTTGCTTTTAGGTTACAGTGCATGCATGCGAAGGGGGACACATGCACCCGGGGACTAGGTTTTGTATGTTTCAACATAGCACCACACTTTCATGCATGTGCTAGGGCCACATGCAAGTCCTTGAGGTGTTTCGATGCCCCGGAGCGCGGTTTCCTGCGAAACCCTGACCCGTGGGCCTCGCGTCGTCTACCCCCTAGACTTTCTTCTGACGGGGGTAGCCCGGTGTAACCCTCTCTTGTTTTGTGTTTGTTTAGGTCATAGGATGATGTAAAACCATGTTGGGTCACAAGGGGAGTGACAATATCCTACTCTCTAGTGCCGGAACATGGACATTCCCCCTTAGACTAGCCCGGAACCCTTGCTTTTAGGTTACAGTGCATGCCTGCAAAGGGGGACACATGCACCCGGGGACTAGGTTTTGTATGTTTCAACATAGCACCATACTTTCATGCATGTGCTAGGGCCACATGCAAGTCCTTGAGGTGTTTCGATGCCCCGGAGCGCGGTTTCCTGCGGAACCCTGACCCGTGGGCCTCGCGTCGTCTACCCCCTAGACTTTCTTCTGACGGGGGTAGCCCGGTGTAACCCTCTCTTGTTTTGTGTTTGTTTAGGTCATAGGATGATGTAAAACCATGTTGGGTCACAAGGGGAGTGACAATATCCTACTCTCTAGTGCCGGAACAGGGACTTTCCCCCTTAGACGAGCCCGGAACCCTTGCTTTTAGGTTACAGTGCATGCCTGCGAAGGGGGACACATGCACCCGGGGACTAGGTTTTGTATGTTTCAACATAGCACCACACTTTCATGCATGTGCTAGGGCCACATGCAAGTCCTTGAGGTGTTTCGATGCCCCGGAGCGCGGTTTCCTGCGGAACCCTGACCCGTGGGCCTCGCGTCGTCTACCCCCTAGACTTTCTTCTGACGGGGGTAGCCCGGTGTAACCCTCTCTTGTTTTGTGTTTGTTTAGGTCATAGGATGATGTAAAACCATGTTGGGTCACAAGGGGAGTGACAATATCCTACTCTCTAGTGCCGGAACGGGGACTTTCCCCCTTAGACGAGCCCGGAACCCTTGCTTTTAGGTTACAGTGCATGCCTGCGAAGGGGGACACATGCACCCGGGGACTAGGTTTTGTATGTTTCAACATAGCACCACACTTTCATGCATGTGCTAGGGCCACATGCAAGTCCTTGAGGTGTTTCGATGCCCCGGAGCGCGGTTTCCTGCGGAACCCTGACCCGTGGGCCTCGCGTCGTCTACCCCCTAGACTTTCTTCTGACGGGGGTAGCCCGGTGTAGCCCTCTCTTGTTTTGTGTTTGTTTAGGTCATAGGATGATGTAAAACCATGTTGGGTCACAAGGGGAGTGACAATATCCTACTCTCTAGTGCCGGAACAGGGACTTTCCCCCTTAGACTAGCCCGGAACCCTTGCTTTTAGGTTACAGTGCATGCCTGCGAAGGGGGACACATGCACCCGGGGACTAGGTTTTGTATGTTTCAACATAGCACCACTACTTTCATGCATGTTCTAGGGCCACATGCAAGTCCTTGAGGTGTTTCGATGCCCCGGAGCGCGGTTTCCTACGGAACCCTGACCCGTGGGCCTCGCGTCGTCTACCCCTAGACTTTCTTCTGACGGGGGTAGCCCGGTGTAGCCCTCTCTTGTTTTGTGTTTGTTTAGGTCATAGGATGATGTAAAACCATGTTGGGTCACAAGGGGAGTGACAATATCCTACTCTCTAGTGCCGGAACAGGGACTTCCCCCTTAGACGAGCCCGGAACCCTTGCTTTTAGGTTACAGTGCATGCCTGCGAAGGGGGACACATGCACCCGGGGACTAGGTTTTGTATGTTTCAACATAGCACCACTACTTTCATGCATGTGCTAGGGCCACATGCAAGTCCTTGAGGTGTTTCGATGCCCCGGAGCGCGGTTTCCTGCGGAACCCTGACCCGTGGGCCTCGCGTCGTCTACCCCCTAGACTTTCTTCTGACGGGGGTAGCCCGGTGTAAGCCCTCTCTTGTTTTGTGTTTGTTTAGGTCATAGGATGATGTAAAACCATGTTGGGTCACAAGGGGAGTGACAATATCCTACTCTCTAGTGCCGGAACGGGGACTTTCCCCCTTAGACGAGCCCGGAACCCTTGCTTTTAGGTTACAGTGCATGCCTGCGAAGGGGGACACATGCACCCGGGGACTAGGTTTTGTATGTTTCAACATAGCACCACACTTTCATGCATGTTCTAGGGCCACATGCAAGTCTTGAGGTGTTTCGATGCCCCGGAGCGCGGTTTCCTACGGAACCCTGACCCGTGGGCCTCACGTCGTCTACCCCCTAGACTTTCTTCTTACGGGGGTAGCCCGGTGTAGCCCTCTCTTGTTTTGTGTTTGTTTAGGTCATAGGATGATGTAAAACCATGTTGGGTCACAAGGGGAGTGACAATATCCTACTCTCTAGTGCCGGAACAGGGACTTTCCCCCTTAGACGAGCCCGGAACCCTTGCTTTTAGGTTACAGTGCATGCCTGCGAAGGGGGACACATGCACCCGGGGACTAGGTTTTGTATGTTTCAACATAGCACCACACTTTCATGCATGTTCTAGGGCCACATGCAAGTCCTTGAGGTGTTTCGATGCCCCGGAGCGCGGTTTCCTGCGGAACCCTGACCCGTGGGCCTCGCGTCGTCTACCCCCTAGACTTTCTTCTGACGGGGGTAGCCCGGTGTAGCCCTCTCTTGTTTTGTGTTTGTTTAGGTCATAGGATGATGTAAAACCATGTTGGGTCACAAGGGGAGTGACAATATCCTACTCTCTAGTGCCGGAACGGGGACTTTCCCCCTTAGACGAGCCCGGAACCCTTGCTTTTAGGTTACAGTGCATGCCTGCGAAGGGGGACACATGCACCCGGGGACTAGGTTTTGTATGTTTCAACATAGCACCACACTTTCATGCATGTTCTAGGGCCACATGCAAGTCCTTGAGGTGTTTCGATGCCCCGGAGCGCGGTTTCCTGCGGAACCCTGACCCGTGGGCCTCGCGTCGTCTACCCCCTAGACTTTCTTCTGACGGGGGTAGCCCGGTGTAGCCCTCTCTTGTTTTGTGTTTGTTTAGGTCATAGGATGATGTAAAACCATGTTGGGTCACAAGGGGAGTGACAATATCCTACTCTCTAGTGCCGGAACGGGGACTTTCCCCCTTAGACGAGCCCGGAACCCTTGCTTTTAGGTTACAGTGCATGCCTGCGAAGGGGGACACATGCACCCGGGGACTAGGTTTTGTATGTTTCAACATAGCACCACTCTTTCATGCATGTTCTAGGGCCACATGCAAGTCCTTGAGGTGTTTCGATGCCCCGGAGCGCGGTTTCCTACGGAACCCTGACCCGTGGGCCTCACGTCGTCTACCCCCTAGACTTTCTTCTTACGGGGGTAGCCCGGTGTAGCCCTCTCTTGTTTTGTGTTTGTTTAGGTCATAGGATGATGTAAAACCATGTTGGGTCACAAGGGGAGTGACAATATCCTACTCTCTAGTGCCGGAACAGGGACTTTCCCCCTTAGACGAGCCCGGAACCCTTGCTTTTAGGTTACAGTGCATGCCTGCGAAGGGGGACACATGCACCCGGGGACTAGGTTTTGTATGTTTCAACATAGCACCACACTTTCATGCATGTGCTAGGGCCACATGCAAGTCCTTGAGGTGTTTCGATGCCCCGGAGCGCGGTTTCCTGCGGAAACCCTGACCCGTGGGCCTCGCGTCGTCTACCCCCTAGACTTTCTTCTGACGGGGGTAGCCCGGTGTAACCCTCTCTTGTTTTGTGTTTGTTTAGGTCATAGGATGATGTAAAACCATGTTGGGTCACAAGGGGAGTGACAATATCCTACTCTCTAGTGCCGGAACATGGACATTCCCCCTTAGACTAGCCCGGAACCCTTGCTTTTAGGTTAAAGTGCATGCCTGCGAAGGGGGACACATGCACCCGGGGACTAGGTTTTGTATGTTTCAACATAGCACCATACTTTCATGCATGTGCTAGGGCCACATGCAAGTCCTTGAGGTGTTTCGATGCCCCGGAGCGCGGTTTCCTACGGAACCCTGACCCGTGGGCCTCGCGTCGTCTAGCCCCTAGACTTTCTTCTGACGGGGGTAGCCCGGTGTAACCCTCTCTTGTTTTGTGTTTGTTTAGGTCATAGGATGATGTAAAACCATGTTGGGTCACAAGGGGAGTGACAATATCCTACTCTCTAGTGCCGGAACAGGGACATTCCCCCTTAGACTAGCCCGGAACCCTTGCTTTTAGGTTACAGTGCATGCCTGCTAAGGGGGACACATGCACCCGGGGACTAGGTTTTGTATGTTTCAACATAGCACCATACTTTCATGCATGTGCTAGGGCCACATGCAAGTCCTTGAGGTGTTTCGATGCCCCGGAGCGCGGTTTCCTGCGGAACCCTGACCCGTGGGCCTCGCGTCGTCTACCCCCTAGACTTTCTTCTGACGGGGGTAGCCCTGGTGTAAGCCCTCTCTTGTTTTGTGTTTGTTTAGGTCATAGGATGATGTAAAACCATGTTGGGTCACAAGGGGAGTGACAATATCCTACTCTCTAGTGCCGGAACGGGGACTTTCCCCCTTAGACGAGCCCGGAACCCTTGCTTTTAGGTTACAGTGCATGCCTGCGAAGGGGGACACATGCACCCGGGGACTAGGTTTTGTATGTTTCAACATAGCACCACACTTTCATGCATGTTCTAGGGCCACATGCAAGTTCTTGAGGTGTTTCGATGCCCCGGAGCGCGGTTTCCTACGGAACCCTGACCCGTGGGCCTCACGTCGTCTACCCCCTAGACTTTCTTCTTACGGGGGTAGCCTGGTGTAGCCCTCTCTTCTTTTGTGTTTGTTTAGATCATAGGATGATGTAAAACCATGTTGGGTCACAAGGGGAGTGACAATATCCTACTCTCTAGTGCCGGAACAGGGACTTTCCCCCTTAGACGAGCCCGGAACCCTTGCTTTTAGGATACAGTGCATGCCTGCGAAGGGGGACACATGCACCCGGGGACTAGGTTTTGTATGTTTCAACATAGCACCACACTTTCATGCATGTTCTAGGGCCACATGAAAGTCCTTGACGTGTTTCGATGCCCCAGAGCGCAGTTTCCTGCGGAACCCTGACCCGTGGGCCTCGCGTCGTCTACACCCTAGACTTTCTTCTGACGGGGGTAGCCCGGTGTAGCCCTCTCTTGTATTGTGTTTGTTTAGGTCATAGGATGATGTAAAACCATGTTGGGTCACAAGGGGAGTGACAATATCCTACTCTCTAGTGCCGGAACGGGGACTTTCCCCCTTAGACGAGCCCGGAACCCTTGCTTTTAGGTTACAGTGCATGCCTGCGAAGGGGGACACATGCACCCGGGGACTAGGTTTTGTATGTTTCAACATAGCACCACACTTTCATGCATGTTCTAAGGGCCACATGCAAGTCCTTGACGTCTTTCGATGCCCCGGAGCGCGGTTTCCTGCGGAACCCTGACCCGCGGGCCTCGCGTCGTCTACCCCTAGACTTTCTTCTGACGGGGGTAGCCCGGTGTAGCCCTCTCTTGTTTTGTGTTTGTTTAGGTCATAGTATGATGTAAAACCATGTTGGGTCACAAGGCGAGTGATAATATCCTACTCTCTAGTGCCGGAACAGGGACTTTCCCCCTTAGACTAGCCCGGAACCCTTGCTTTAGGTTATAGTGCATGCTTGCAAAGGGGGACACATGCACACGGGGACTAGGTTTTGTATGTTTCAACATAGCACCACACTTTCATGCATGTGCTAGGGCCACATGCAAATCCTTGAGGTGTTTCGATGCCCCGGAGCGCGGTTTCCTGCGAAACCCTGACCCGTGGGCCTCGCGTCGTCTACCCCCTAGACTTTCTTCTGACGTGGGTAGCCCGGTGTAACCCTCTCTTGTTTTGTGTTTGTTTAGGTCATAGGATGATGTAAACCCATGTTGGGTCACAAGGGGAGTGACAATATCCTACTCTCTAGTGCCGGAACAGGGACATTCCCCCTTAGACTAGCCCGGAACCCTTGCTTTTAGGTTACAGTGCATGCCTGCAAAGGGGGACACATGCACCCGGGGACTAGGTTTTGTATGTTTCAACATAGCACCACACTTTCATGCATGTGCTAGGGCCATATGCAAGTCCTTGAGGTGTTTCGATGCCCCGGAGCGCGGTTTCCTGCGGAACCCTGACCCGTGGGCCTCGCGTCGTCTACCCCCTAGACTTTCTTCTGACGGGGGTAGCCCGGTGTAGCCCTCTCTTGTTTTGTGTTTGTTTAGGTCATAGGATGATGTAAAACCATGTTGGGTCACAAGGGGAGTGACAATATCCTACTCTCTAGTGCCAGAACGGGGACTTTCCCCCTTAGACGAGCCCGGAACCCTTGCTTTTAGGTTACAGTGCATGCCTGCGAAGGGGGACACATTGTTTAGGTCATAGGATGATGTAAAACCATGTTGGCCTCACATGACTTTAAATCATGTTGCCCTCTCTTTTTTTGTGTTTGTTTAGGTCATAGGATGATGTAAAACCATGTTGGGTCACAAGGGGAGTGACAATATCCTACTCTCTAGTGCCGGAACAGGGACATTCCCCCTTAGACTAGCCCGGAACCCTTGCTTTTAGGTTACAGTGCATGCTTGCAAAGGGGGACACATGCACCCGGGGACTAGGTTTTGTATGTTTCAACATAGCACCATACTTTCATGCATGTTCTAGGGCCACATGCAAGTCCTTGAGGTGTTTCAATGCCCCGGAGCGCGGTTTCTTGCGGAACCCTGACCCGTGGGCCTCGCGTCGTCTACCCCCTAGACTTTCTTCTGACGGGGGTAGCCCGGTGTAGCCCTCTCTTGTTTTGTTTTTTTAGGTCATAGGATGATGTAAAACCATGTTGGGTCACAAGGGGAGCGACAATATCCTAATCTCTAGTGCCGGAACAGGGACTTTCCCCCTTAGACGAGCCCGGAACCCTTGCTTTTAGGTTACAGTGCATGCATGCGAAGGGGGACACATGCACCCGGGAACTAGGTTTTGGATGTTTCAACATAGCACCACACTTTCATGCATGTTCTAGGGCCACATGCAAGTCCTTGACGTGTTTCGATGCTCCGGAGTGCGGTTTCCTGCGGAACCCTGACCCGTGGGCCTCGCGTCGTCTACCCCCTAGACTTTCTTCTGACGGGGGTAGCCCGGTGTAGCCCTCTCTTGTATTGTGTTTGTTTAGGTCATAGGATGATGTAAAACCATGTTGGGTCACAAGGGGAGTGACAATATCCTACTCTCTAGTGTCGGAACGGGGACTTTCCCCCTTAGACGTGCCCGGAACCCTTGCTTTTAGGTTACAGTGCATGCCTGCGAAGGGGGACACATGCACCCGGGGACTAGGTTTTGTATGTTTCAACATAGCACCACACTTTCATGCATGTGCTAGGGCCATATGCAAGTCCTTGAGGTGTTTCGATGCCCCGGAGCGCGGTTTCCTGTGGAACCCTGACCCGTGGGCCTCTCGTCGTCTACCCCTAGACTTTCTTCTGACAAGGGTAGCCCGGTGTAGCCCTCTCTTGTTTTTTTTAGGTCATAGGATGATTTAAAGCCATGTTGGGTCACAAGGGGAGCGACAATATCCTACTCTCTAGTGCCAGAACGGAGACTTTCCCCCTTAGACGAGCCCGGAACCCTTGCTTTTAGGTTAGAGTGTATGCCTGCGAAGGGGGACACATGCACCCGGGGATTAGGTTTTGTATGTTTCAACATAGCACCACACTTTCATGCATGTGCTAGGTCCACAAGCAAGTCCTTGAGGTGTTTTGATGCCCTGGAGCACGGTTTCCTGCGGAACCCTGACCCGTGGGCCTCGGATCGTCTACCCCCTAGACTTTCTTCTGACGGGGGTAGCCCGGTGTAACCCTCTCTTGTTTTGTGTTTGTTTAGGTCATAGGATGAAGTAAAACCATGTTGGGTCACAAGGGGAGTGACAATATCCTACTCTCTAGGGCCTGAACAGGGACTTTCCCCCTTAGACAAGCACATAACCCTTGCTTTTAGGTTACAGTGCATGCCTGCGAAGGGGGACACATGCACCCGGGGAGTAGGTTTTGTATGTTTCAACATAGCACCACACTTTCATGCATGTGCTAGGGCCACATGCAAGTCCTTGAGGTGTTTCAATGCCCTGGAGCGCGGTTTCCTGCGGAACCTTGACCCGTGGGCCTCGGATCGTCTACCCCCTAGACTTTCTTCTGACGGGGCTAGCCCGGTGTAGCCCTCTCTTGTTTTGTGTTTGTTTAGGTCATAGGATGATGTAAAACCATGTTGGGTCACAAGGGGAGTGACAATATCCTACTCTCTAGTGCCGGAACGGGGACATTCCCCCTTAGACGAGCCCGGAACCCTTGCTTTTAGGATACAGAGCATGCCTGTGAAGGGGGACACATGCACCCGGGGACTAGGTTTTGTATGTTTCAACATAGCACCACACTTTCATGCATGTTCTAGGGCCACATGCAAGTCCTTGAAGTGTTTCGATTCCCCGGAGCGCGGTTTCCTGCGGAACACTAACCCGTGGTCCTCGTGTCGTCTACCCCCTAGACTTTCTTCTGACGGGGGTAGCCCGATGTAGCCCTCTCTTGTTTTGTATTTGTTTAGGCCATATGATGATGTAAAACCATGTTGGGTCTCAAGGGGAGCGACAATATCCTACTCTCTAGTGCCTAAACAGGGACTTTCCCCCTTAGACAAGACCGGAACCCTTGCTTTTAGGTTACAGTGCATGCCTGCGAAGGGGGACACATGCACCCGGTGACTAGGTTTTGTATGTTTCAACATCGCACCACACTTTCATGCATGTGCTAGGGCCAGATGCAAGTCCTTGAGGTCTTTCGATGCCCCAGAGCGCGGTTTCATGCGGAACCCTAACCCGTGGGCCTCAGATCGTCTACCCCCTAAACTTTCTTCTGACGGGGGTAGCCCGGTGTAGCCCTCTCTTGTTTTGTGTTTGTTTTGGTCATGCGATGATGTAAAGCCATGTTGGGTCACAAGGGGAGTGACAATATCCTACTCGCTTGTGCCGGAACGGGGACTTTCCCCCTTAGACGAGCCCGGAACCCTTGCTTTTAGGTTACAGAGCATGCCTGCGAATGGGACAGATGCACCCGGGGACTAGGTTTTGTATGTTTCAACATAGCACCACACTTTCATGCATGTTCTAGGGCCACATGCAAGTCCTTGAGGTGGTTCGATGCCCCGTAGCGCGGTTTCTTGCGGAACCCTGACCCGTGGGCCTCGCGTCGTCTACCCCCTAGACTTTCTTCTGACGGGGGTAGCCTGGTGTAACCCTCTCTTGTTTTGTGTTTGTTTAGGTCATAGGATGATGTAAAACCATGTTGGGTCACAAGGGGAGTGACAATATCCTACTCTCTAGTGCCAGAACGGGGACTTTCCCCCTTAGACGAGCCCGGAACCCTTGCTTTTAGGTTATAGTGCATGCCTGCGAAGGGGGACACATGCACTCAGGGACTAGGTTTTGTATGTTTCAACATAGCACCACACTTTCATGCATGTGGTAGGGCCATATGCAAGTCCTTGAGGTGTTTCGATGCCCCGGAGCGCGGTTTCCTGCGGAACCCTGACCCGTGGGCCTCGCGTCGTCTACCCCTAGACTTTCTTCTGACGGGGGTAGCCCAGTGTAGCCCTCTCTTGTTTTGTTTTTTTAGGTCATAGGATGATGTAAAACCATGTTGGGTCACAAGGGGAGTGACAATATCCTACTCTCTAGTGCGGGAACGGGGTCTTTCCCCCTTAGACGAGCCCGGAACCCTTGCTTTTAGGTTACAGTGTATGCCTGCGAAGGGGGACACATGCACCCGGGGATTAGGTTTTGTATTTTTCAACATATCACCACACTTTCATGCATGTGCTAGGGCCACATGCAAGTCCTTGAGGTGTTTTGATGCCCCGGAGCGCAGTTTCCTGCGGAACCCTGACCCGTGGGCCTCGGATCGTCTACCCCCTAGACTTTCTTCTGACGGGGGTAGCCCGATGTATCCCTCTCTTGTTTTGTGTTGGTTTATGTCATAGGATGATGTAAAACCATGTTGGGTCACAAGGGGAGTGACAATATCCTACTCTCTAGTGCCTGAACAGGGACTTTCCCCCTTAGACAAGCCCGGAACCCTTGCTTTTAGGTTACAGTGCATGCCTGCCAAGGGGGACACATGCACCCGGGGACTAGGTTTTGTATGTTTCAACATAGCACCACACTTTCATCCATGTGCTAGGGCCACATGCAAGTCCTTGAGGTGTTTCGATGCCCCAGAGCGCGGTTTCCTGCGGAACCCTGACCCGTGGGCCTCGGATTGTCTACCCCCTAGACTTTCTTCTGACGGGGGTAGCCCGGTGTAGCCCTCTCTTGTTTTGTGTTTGTTTAGGTCATATAATGATGTAAAACCATGTTGGGTCACAAGCGGAGTGACAATATCCTACTCTCTAGTGCCGGAACGGGGACATTCCCCCTTAGACGAGCCCGGAACCCTTCCTTTTAGGTTACAGAGCATGCCTACGAAGGGGGACACATGCACCCGGGGACTAGGTTTTGTATGTTTCAACATAGCACCACACTTTCATGCATGTTCTAGGGCCACATGCAAGTCCTTGAGGTGTTTCGATGCCCCGGAGCGCGGTTTCCTGCGGAACACTGACCCGTGGGCCTCGTGTCGTCTACCCCCTAGACTTTCATCTGACGGGGGTAGCCCGGTGTATCCCTCTCTTGTTTTTTGTTTATTTAGGTCATAGGATGATGTAAAACAATGTTGGGTCATAGGGGGAGTGACAATATCCTACTCTCTAGTGCCGGAATGGGGACTTCCCCCCTTAGACGAGCCCGGAACCCTTGCTTTTAGGTTACACTGCATGCTTGCGAAGGGGGACACATGCACCCAGGGACTAGGTTTTGTATGGTTCAACATAGCACCACACTTTCATGCATGTACTAGTGCCACATGCAAGTCCTTGAGGTGTTTCGATGCCCCGGAGCGCGGTTTCCTGCGGAACCCTGACCCGTGGGCCTCGGATCGTCTACCCCCTAGACTTTCTTCTGACAGGGGTAGCCCGATGTATCCCTCTCTTGTTTTGTGTTCGTTTAGGTCATAGGATGATGTAAAACCATGTTGGGTCACAAGGGGAGTGACAATATCCTACTCTCTAGTGCCTGAACAGGGACTTTCCCCCGTAGAGAAGCCCGGAACCCTTGCTTTTAGGTTACAGTGCATGCCTGCGAAGGGGGACACATGCACCCGGGGACTAGGTTTTGTATGTTTCAACATAGAACCACACTTTCATCCATGTGCTACGGCTACATGCAAGTCCTTGAGGTGTTTCGATGCCCCGGAGCGCGGTTTCCTGCGGAACCCTGACCCGTGGGCCTCGGATCGTCTACCCCTAGACTTTCTTCTAACGGGGGTAGCCCGGTGTAGCCCTCTCTTGTTTTGTGTTTGTTTAGGTCATAAGATGATGTAAAACCATGTTGGGTCACAAGGGGAGTGACAATATCCTACTCTCTAGTGCCGGAGCAGGGACATTCCCCCTTAGACGAGCCCGGAACCCTTCCTTTTAGGTTACAGAGCATACCTGCGAAGGGGGACACATGCACCCGGGGACTAGGTTTTTTATGTTTCAACATAGCACCACACTTTCATGCATGTACTAGTGCCACATGCAAGTCCTTGTGGTGTTTCGATGCCTCGGAGCGCGGTTTCCTGCGGAACCCTGACCCGTGGGCCTCGCGTCGTCTACCCCCTAGACTTTCTTCTGACGGGGGTAGCCCGGTGTAGCCCTCTCTTGTTTTGTGTTTGTTTAGGTCATAGGATGATGTAAAACCATGTTGGGTCACAAGGGGAGTGAAAATATCCTACTCTCTAGTGCCGGAACGGGCACTTTCCCCCTTAGACGAGCGCAGAACCCTTGCTTTTAGGTTACAGTGCATGCCTGCGAAGGGGGACAGATGCACCCGGGGACTAGGTTTTGTATGTTTCAACATAGCACCAGACTTTCATGCATGTGCTAGGGCCACATGCAAGTCCTTGAGGTGTTTCGATGCCCCAGAGCGCAGTTTCCTGCGGAACGCTGTCCCGTGGGCCTCGCGTCGTCTACCCCCTAGACTTTGTTCTGACGGTGGTAGCCCGGTGTATCCCTCTCTTGTTTTGTGTTTGTTTAGGTCATAGGATGATGTAAAACCATGTTGGGTCACAAGGGGAGTGACACATATTAGTCATGTCATATTTTGGTAAAACCTCATCTTTTATAATATTTTGTATGTAAGTATTTGTGTGGCAATTATCAACACAATAAATATGACAACCATGCAGGACACTATTCATATCAAAAGCATCCATATCTACCAAAGAGGTTTTTCTTGATAACTCTTCACATCCCAAAAATAATGTAAGTTCATCATGCTGATTAGGAGTGATCATGTCATCACAATACAAACTTGCAGTACTCATTGGATTAGAAGGGCTATTATTATGGCCTGAGCATTGAAAATTGAAATGACCCACTTCAAAGCAAAGTTCACAAATAAAAGGATAGAGGGCACAAATTTTTTTACCAAGATCATTTAGAGCCCTATACCACGTTCTAGTTTTTTCATTCTTGTGGGTGATACAATATTCTTCTTCAATTTGATTATTCTCACAAGGTCTATGTATTCCACAAAAATTAACATGCTTATGAGAAGTAGTACTTTCAGAGGTTTGAGCATGTTTATTGCTATCATCAATAACAATTTCATTTTCCATGCAAGTGTCTTTAAAAGGGTCATGATACAAGTCCCATTTTTCTTTAGGAGCATTAATATGAGAAGCAAAGGATCTAAAACAATCAATAAGAATTTGAGGATCAATACCATATTTAGCACTCAGCTCTTGAAAATCAGCAGTTTCAGCGAAAGACTTAATGCAATCATACTCATAGTTTATACCTGGTTCTTTACAAATTATTAACAACAATATTACTAGAGAGCTCATGAATGCGACATTTGAGCATTAGTGACTTTAATCTCCCCCAGGCTTGGGCAATACTTTCTCCATCATGTGGATGAAAATTATAAAAGTAATTGCTATCTTTATGAATTTCATGAGGAGGATAAAATTTAGAGTAAAAGAGAGATTCAAGTTCCTTCCACTCCAAATGATGAGGATCATCTAGTAGCTCATACCACTTCCTTGCTTTGCCCTTGAGTGACAAAGGGAATAGCTTCCTCTTAACTTGGTTCATTGAAATACCTGCACACTTGAACAACTCTCATAATTCGTGTATAAAGAGTAAATGATCACCAGGATGGACAGTTCCATCTCTCAAATAACAGTTGTTCATAACACGTTCAACAATTTTTATAGGTACTTTAAAAGAGATGCTTTCAATATGTGGATTTAAAATATCACAAGTATCATTAGAATTACCACATATGGGGGATAAAGTATCATCAGAGCGAATTTTCTTCTTTAAAGCTGGGGAACTAAAAGATCATTTTCATAAAAAACTAACTTCCCCAAGCTTTGACGTTTCCATAGCATTAGCAATAATGATGTCCAAAGAATTCATACTAACAACATTGCTATTAGCATGCAAATAAAGTTCCATAGGTTTTTAAATTTTATCTTCAAACACATCATGTCCTAACTCAAGATAAATACTATAAAGCTCTCTAATTTTTTTGTTATTTTCCATTAAGCCTAACTAGTGAAAACAAGAAACAAAAAGACAAAATTGTAGAATCTAAAGGAAATAACTTTGAGCACTCACACACCAGCTACAGTACTAGAAGATAGCTTAGTAGCAAGAGGATGTGAGTACCTTTTACCTTACCTCCCCGGCAACGGCGCTAGAAAATATCTTGATGTCTACGCACTTCTATTCTTGTAGACAGTTGTTGGGCCTCCAAGTGTAGAGGTTTGTAGAACAGCAGCAAGGTTTCCCTTAAGTGGATTACCCAAGGTTTATCGAACTCAGGGAGGAAGTGGTCAAAGGTATTCCCTCTCAAGCAACCCTGCAATCAAGATACAAGAAGTCTCTTGTGTCTCCAACACACCAAATACAATTGTCAGGTGTATAGGTGCACTAGTTCAGCAAAGAGATAGTGAAATACAAGTGGTAATGGATACTTATAAGTGGTAACGGTGATAGAATATAGCTTGATGGTGTGGAAAAGACTAAAGTAAAACTGACATAAAGATAGAAGTAAGCAAACATGTAATAGATCTAATAGAAAACGGTGTTTCAGTGCTTAGAAACAAGGCCTAGGGATCATACTTTCACTAGTGAACACTCTCATATAAATATTTTCTTCTTTATGATACTATGCTGAACTACTCTCCGGTTGGACACTCTAATCCATGGTAGGGCTATAACAGCACACCTCAAAGTTCGCTTTCCACATCTAGATAACCCCACACTTTCACCTAGAGTACTAGATGGTTCTAACAAACACCACAATTTTATAGAGACATCCAACTCCAAATATAAGTCATAACAAGTATTTGTAATCTCTAGCCTAAGTGCCACCATGGTGTGCACACTGTCAACTTCACACACATGGGGAGAGTAGAGATCTATTAAAGCACTTGAGTGGCAAGGTGGATCTAAAGATTACAAGCTCATGATCTCAATAAGATCATGCATAGAGAGAGAGATGAACACATAGCTATCGGTAGAACCCTTAGCCTCGAGAGAGAACTACTCCCTCCTCATCATGGGAATCGGCAATGGTGATGGAGATGGTGGTGGAGATCGATGGAGATGGCTCCGGGGGCACTTCCCCGTCCCGGCAGGGTGCCGGAACAAAGACTTTCTGTCCCCCGAATCTCCCCTTTGGTGGCGGTGGTGCTATGGAACTTTTCATGGTTGGAGGCTTGATGATTTAGGGTTTTTGCATCAGGAGGAATATATAGGCGAAGGGGCAAGGTCGGTGGCCAGCTAGGGGCCCACATCATGCCCTGCCGCGGCCTGGGGGGACCCGCGCCTAGGGCTGGTTTAGCCACCCTGTGGCCCCCCTTCGTCTCTCCTTCTGGCTCCGTGAATCGTCCGGGAAAATAACGACTTTGGCTTTTGTCCGGTCCAATTCCGAGAATATTCATCTTCTGACTTTCTGGAACCAAAAACAGCAGAAAACAAGCAACTGGCACTGTGGCTCTTGTTAATAGGTTAGTCCAAGAAATCATATGAAAAGTACTCCAAAGTGTGGACCAAACATAAGAAAGTAGATAAAACCAAGCATGGAACATCAAAAATTATAGATACGTTTACAACGTATCAACTACGCATGGCAAGATGAACAAAAATATGCTAGTCACATTATCAAACAATTTATCTAATAACAAAATCATCCCTTACATGAGCAAACCCTAACCCTAGCCATAACATTCCAATAAACCAAACTCTAACAATCCAAGAACCCTAAACCAAACAAAACTCTTCTTAGACACCATTCTACCCAACATTGGCCGATGAACCCAACAAATTTCCAAACATTTCCTCACAAATCAAATTTCTAGGGTTTCAACCCAAATCCCACCAAAATGAAAGATTTCAATCAGTCAAAACGGAGGGAATTGAGGGAGAGTACCTCTAGCAGCCGGGGAGGGGTCAAAATCCACCAAATTAAGCCTCCAATCTGAGGGATTTGAGGAAGGAGGAGTGAGGCCCGCCGCTTGGGTGTTCTTCCTTGCGCCTGGGACGAGCTGGGAGTGACTCAGTCGGGGTAGGGAGGGGGTCGCGCGGCTGGCTCTATGTCTCAATGTGTACCGCCTAAGTGAAAGGCGCTACACATTGGGGCATAGCGCCTAGGCACTGCACGGCCCAGGCGCTACACGGCCCGTTGGGGCCAGGGTAGGCTAGGCAGCCTCCACGCTGGTAGGGGCCATAGCGTCTATGTCATAGGTGCTATACTGTAGAGTATAGCGCCTTTCTGTTGGGAGCTACAAAAAGGGTTAGTGGGTGTGAAATACTTTCGGCCAGAGTTTATTTTGTGAATTTATTTTTAATTTGGGTTATTTTTGTCCATTCTGCCGGTATGTATACATGTAGCTACCTAGCAACAACTTGAGCTAGCTTTATAGGTGAAATAGAGTAAAAACTTGCAAATAGATAGTGGGTTAAAAACAAGTAAAACAAGTTTAAACTGTCATGGAATAATCCATAAACTTAACAAAAATAAAGTAACAAGTAATCCATGAACAAATAAATTTCCCGTACTAGAAAAAAATGATTGTAAACAATTTACAACCATATACTAACATGAAATTAAGACCGTGTGGACCAAACTTTTAGCTACCGAGAAACAAATCTTGAGTGCACGGGACCAAAATATTATGACCAAATATAATCTATGCGTGGAACAAAATCGCAGGGTCGGAGGAATAGATCTTACTTTCAAGGGAGCAAAAATAGTATACTACAAAGAACAAAATCGCAATATAGTTGATGCAAAAAATATAACGCAAAAGAACAAATTGAATCTACGTGGAACTAAACTATAGCTTCTGATGAACAAATCTCGTCTTCACATGGAATCAAGTATTAGACTACATGGAAAAAATCCAGATGCTAGTCGGTGCAAAAACATATAGCGCAAATGAATAAAATTGAATCTACATGTCGAACAAAACAAAAACATGGAACAAAATATGAACCATGGAACAAATTGTGACTGCAAAAAAGTAGGCTAAGTGAAATAAAATTTGGCATCCCCGAGAAGAATTGTGATAATGGTAGAAACAAAAAAATATGGACTGGGTGAAAGCAATTTAAAACTTATGGAACAAAACAAAAGTAACAAGAGGAACAATAAATTAGATCACACAATAAAAGATTTAAACACATGAAGGAACAAATCTCTACTATTGAGGGAACAAAAAATAGAAAATGTTTGGAACAAATCATATCGCTAGTGGAACAAGAATCGAATCATACAGAACATAAATTTAAATTATGAAGAAGCATGAATTTCAAAAAGGTCGAGGAAATAAAATAAAATAAGAACAAAATGTGAAACAAGAAATTTAAATGACTAATTGAAATACCCATCACACTTTTATGCGCAAATAAAACACAACAATTGATTGAGTAAAAAACGTAAATGTTCCATGTGACAAAATTAAAGTCTACTATATTTAAAGTCTACTATATTTCAAGGCTAAAGCGAAGGAGTGGTGGCGGCGCGCCGGCGATACGTGTTGTTTCTCGTCCTGGACATCGTGATCCAGAGGGCCTGAGTTGTAATTTCCTGTTTTTTCTGGATCTATTGTAAGGACTTTGTGGTAATATCATCTGAACATTCTCGCAAAAAAAATGGAAAAACTAAAGATCACAAATGGGCACCTCACAAAAAGGAAAATAAATGTAAAGAAAAAATGAAAGTAAAATAGAAAGAAAAAATAAAGATACATACCAAAGAGAGAACGAAAAAGAAAAACGAAAGAACGATAATATAAAAAAAGAAAAAGGAAAAACAAAGGAAAGAAGCATCCGTGCCTAAGAATAAACTGCCACGTTTTTTTATCTGAATAAACTTTTGTTTCTCGTGATGTGAACAACATACTACTATTGAAGAAAACTAGAGGACCCGTGGGGAATCCATTTCGGCCCAATCAGCTGTTTCCATGAGTCATGCATGCTGTTGTATTCCCGCCCGTATTTCTAGCTATTGAGCCCATTTGAACAGTATCGTGGCCCACGTCTGCAGAAGTAGTAAATGTGGTCAATGCCGTTTTGATCCTGGACCGCCACACCAGTTTTCGATAATACTACACTACGGTTAAGTACCTTGTACGCGCTGGTGAGGAGTCGGTTTCAACGTGGCCACTAAACTAAAGAAAAATAACACTACAAGAAAAGAGCTCGCTGTGCGTTGCAACTTTGCCGTGAGCCGTTACACGGCAAACAAACCTTTGTCGTGAGGCCGCCGGCAGGACCCACGGCAACGAAACGACACACGGCACTGAGAAAATCCCCTCACGGCAACGAAAAACCTCACGACAACAACCATAAGAAACACACGGCAGAGACAAAACGCTCGGCAAAGGAAATAAAAAGGCACGGCAAAGACAGCTCACACGGCATCGCGGCATATTCGGCCCCCTCCGTGTGGATATTCCCCTACAGAAGGGCCCACCGCTCCGCTGTTGACGGAGGGGGCAACTGAGGGGACTAACGGAGCGGCTTTGCCGTGCGCTCACGCTTTGTCGTGAGTTGTTTATTTTTAACTAAATATAGTATTAGAATAAATACAATTGAAGAGGAAAAGGGATCTTTACCGTGCGCTCACACACGGCAGAGACGGCTTTGCCATGAGTTGACACACGGCAAATCATAGATTTAATTTAAAAAAATGACCCAAATCGACCTATGTGGGATTCGAACTTTGGTTGGCAAGGTTGCAAAGTATGGGCTCTGCCAGTGCGGTAAGTTTAGGTAGTTGGTAAGAATAGCTATGGAACCTTTTTGTTCTACTGTCTCTGCTCTTTGTCGTGAGTAGGTACACGGCAGATACGTCTTTGTCGTGCGTCCTGAAGAGCTACCCACGGCTTGCCGTGAGTTTTTTTCTCCATTTTCTTCTACCGTTTCTATTAATTTCTTTGTTTAAGTTACTTATATCCTTCGGAACCCTGACCCGTGGGCCTCGGATCGTCTACCCCCTAGACTCTCTTCTAACGGGGGTAGCCCGGTGTAGCCCTCTCTTGTTTTGTGTTTGTTTAGGTCATAGGATGATGTAAAACCATGTTGGGTCACAAGGGGAGTGACAATATCCTACTCTCTAGTGCCGGAACGGGGACTTCCCCCTTAGACGAGCCCGGAACCCTTGCTTTTAGGTTACAGTGCATGCCTGGGAAGGGGGACACATGCACCCGGGGACTAGGTTTTGTATGTTTCAACATAGCACCACACTTTCATGCATGTACTAGGGCCACATGCAAGTCCTTGAGGTGTTTCGATGCCCCGGAGCACGGTTTCCTGCGGCACCCTGGCCCGTGGGCCTCGTGTCGTCTACCCCCTAGACTTTCTTCTGACGGAGGTAGCCTGGTGTAGCCCTCTCTTGTTTTGTGATTGTTTAGGTCATAGGATGATGTAAAACCATGTTGGGTCACAAGGGGAGTGACAATATCCTACTCTCTAGTGCCGGAACGGGGACTTTCCCCCTTAGACAGCCCGGAACCCTTGCTTTTAGGTTACTGTGCATGCCTGTGAAGGGGGACACATGCACCCGGGGGCTAGGTTTTGTATGTTTCAACATAGCACCACACTTTCATGCATGTGCTAGGGCCACATGCAATTCCTTGAGGTGTTTCGATGCCTCGGAGCACGGTTTCCTCCAGAACCCTGACCCGTGGGCCTCGGATCGTCTACCCCCTAGACTTTCTTCTGACGGGGGTAGCCTGGTGTAGCCTTCTCTTGTTTTGTGTTTGTTTAGGTCATAGGATGATGTAAAACCATGTTGGGTCACAAGGGGAGTGACAATATCCTACTCTCTAGTGCTGGAACGGGGACTTTCCCCCTTAAACGAGCCTGGAACCCTTGCTTTTAGGTTATAGTGCATGCCTGCGAAGGGGGACACATGCACCCGGGGACTAGGTTTTGTATGTTTCAACATAGCACCACACTTGCATGCATGTGCTAGGGCCACATGCAAGTCCTTGAGGTGTTTCGATGCCCCGGAGCGCGGTTTCCTCCAGAACCCTGACCCGTGGGCCTCGGATCGTCTACCCCCTAGACTTTCTTCTGACGGGGGTAGCCCGGTGTAGCCCTCTCTTGTTTTGTGTTTTTTTAGGTCATAGGATTATGTAAAACCATGTTGGGTCACAAGGGGAGTGACAATATCCTACTATATAGTGCCGGAACAGGGACTTTCCCCCTTAGACGAGCCTGGAACCCTTGCTTTTAAGCTATAGTGCATGCCGACAAAGGGGGACACATGCATCCGGGGACTAGGTTTTGTATGTATCAACATAGCACCACACTTTCATGCATGTTCTAGGGCCACATGCAAGTCCTTGAGGTGTTTCGATGCCTCGGAGCGCGGTTTCCTGCGGAACCCTGACCCGTGGGCCTCGTGTCGTCTACCCCCTAGACTTTCTTCTAACGGGGGTAGCCCAGTGTAGCCCTCTCTTGTTTTGTGTTTTTTTAGTCATAGGATGATGTAAAACCATGTTGGGTCACATGGGGAGTGACAATATCCTTCTCTCTAGTGCCGGAACAGGGACTTTCCCCCTTCGACGAGCCCGGAACCCTTGCTTTTAGGTTACAGTGCATGCCTGCGAAGGGGGACACATGCACCCGGGGACTAGGTTTTGTATGTTTCAACATAGCACCACACTTTCATGCATATTCTAGGGCCACATGCAAGTCCTTGAGGTGTTTCGATGCCCCCGGGCGCGGTTTCCTCCGGAACCCTGACCCGTGGGCCTCGCGTCCTCTACCCCCTAGACTTTCTTCTGATGGGGGTAGCCCGGTGTAGCCCTCTCTTGTTTTGTGTTTGTTTAGGTCATAGGATGATGTAAAACAATGTTGGGTCACAAGGGGAGTGACAATATCCTACTCTCTAGTGCCGGAACGGGGATTTTCCCCCTTAGACGACCCCGGAACCCTTGCTTTTAGGTTACAGCGCATGCCTGCGAAGGGGGACACATGCACCAGGGGACAAGGTTTTGTATGTTTCAACATAGCACCACACTTTCATGTATGTTCTAGGGCCACATGCAAGTCCTTGAGTTGTTTCGATGCCCCGGAGCGCTGTTTCTTGCGGAACCCTGACCCGCGGGCCTCGCGTCGTCTACCCCCTAGACTTTCTTCTGACGGGGGTAGCCCGGTGTAGCCCTCTCTTGTTTTGTGTTTGTTTAGGTCATAGGATGATGTAAAACCATGTTGGGTCTCAAGGGGAGTGACAATATCCTACTCTCTAGTGCCGGAACAGGGACTTTCCCCCTTAGACGAGCCCGGAACCCTTGCTTTTAGGTTACAGTGCATGCCTGCGAAGGGGACACGTGCACCCGGGGACTAGGTTTTGTATGTTTCAACATAGCACCACACTTTCATGCATGTGCTAGGGCCACATGCAAGTCGTTGAGGTGTTTCGATGCCCCGGAGCGCGGTTTCCTGCGGAACCCTGACCCGTGGGCCTCGCGTCGTCTACCCCCTTGTAACTACCTCGGTGAATTACGCTCTTAGTTACATGCCTGGAAGAACGAAAGTGGTTAAGATAGTATGGTGGGGCCCAGGGCCACTCACGGTAGACCTTTCGGCCTTCCTAACCACTTTCAGAACATCGGAACAAGAACGAGCGGCGTAATCGGCAGGCGAAGGGATCAACTACATACACAAATGAGTATGGATGCAACCCACATACAACAGTCCTCAGAGCCATTCCATCTAAAAGAAATAGAAATATTGCAACGCCATACGGCAAGATTCAAATATCCTAGATAGAGATAATAATTTAGGATAGCTCCTCATACAACAAACATCAGAGTATCAGGCGGAAGCGGAAAACAAGATCCGAGTACGGATAAGAAGCAAATCGGCATAAGATGCCCCATAATTAAACACATCCCGCCCACAGATCTCACGGATCCCCGTTCCCGGAATCTCTACACCGAACGATCGTTGCCAACATCATCTGTCTCTTCCACCCAGTATCCATCTTGCGGGTACACCTGTTCATCTGAATCAAACAATTTATCGTGTGAGACCCTAGGGGTACTCAGCAAGTCTTTATGCCACGAAAGGGGACACAACCTGGGGTGACGCAATTGCAGCAAAAGATAATACCTAACAATTCTACAGATACTCGCTAACCATCCGCCTAACCAATGATAGACGGATGTCCGTGAATTAAGAACAACAGTTATAACAGTATAATTAACTGATCCATCCTCCTCCTCGCTTACCAACGAGGAAGTGGACGAACAACCCCCATCATCCGTTGGCAGTTTTATTAACCATTCCATGAGTATTGCACTATTTACTAGTCAAGTACTTAGTCAAATTAAGAGCGGTACTTTAGTTATACTTGTCTATGATCGAGAAACTGTGCTCCAAGTCGTCCATAACCGCGGACACGGCTTTCAGAAAGATTTACCCTGCAGGGGTGCACGAATAGCAACACACACTCGATCAACCTCGGAAAAACCAACTCAAAACCCAAAGAGGCATTCACGACAAAGCAATCACAGGATTCAGAAATATTTCAGGAGGCCACCCCATTAAGCTACCTGCAACGAAGTTGGCCGGCTCCGAGACGGACCCAAGGTTTGTGTGGATGGCGGTAAACGACTGGGAACCCGAAAATGTGACTGGGCTTGTCGATACAGCGAAAACGTGTCACGATCCAAAACAGTACAGGTCCTCCTCGCACAATCTTAAATAAAGCAGTAACATGGCATAAGTACAGGATAGTAATAAAGCCGCAAACTAATTGTGGCCCTAAGAAATAAGAATGAATCAAGCTCTGGCTCAGGGGGTTCCATAAGGCCTCCCGGATGTGGATAGTGCGAATAGTCAAGGAACAGGAATCAATTACTTGGGGTCCTACGCGACACAAGTGAGCATGAAAAACCAAATAGCAGATATTGCTCACCGGTGCCTCTTTCATTAGTTATCCCATTACTACTCAGGTTAAGTTGTTTAGTACCTCGTTATTCATCAGACACTTACATACCCTACACATGCTTTTCTACGACTCGCATGGCTCAAACAACTCTTGTAGTAACGGCTCATGGGATGGAGGAACAAGCTTCGGTGGGGTTTAAAAGTAAAGGCTATGCAGTACTTGGGATTCAATTTAATGCAAACGCGACTAAATGATGAAAGAATAAGATAGAGGCAATAGGTACTGTATGTATGCAAGCATGTGGTAGTGTTTGCCTGGCAGCTCAGTTGAAGCGAGAGATGGATCTGGGTAGTACTCCTGTGATTCCTAGTAATTCTCCTGCTGGGCGTCTATTCGAAGAAGAACCAAACAAAAAAGGGCCAACATAAATAAAGTGCACAAGCATAGGAAATAAAATGCAACAAGCAAACAAGCATGCCATGATGAATGATGCACAATTTACATGGCATTAAAGTAGCATGGCAAAGGTGAGGTGTGGATACAAGAAATAAAGCATTTTGTCATTTATTTAACCAAGTTTTATTGTCATAAACAGTTCAGATTTTGAATAATGACATGATGCATGCTTCAATTCATAACAAGGACTGCATAAATAGAACAGGCTCGTCGCGCTGATCGATTTAGACATATTATTTGCCAAATTTGGAGTTGTAGAATTAAAGTTATTAATTAATTAAGGAAAAGGGCATTTTATTGTAATTTTAATCATCTCGAAATTTTAAAGTGTTCAAACATCATTTTTAATGGCATATTTGAATTCCTCACATTTTTCTGATTCCAAAACATATATTATTTGTATTTGTATTTTAAAAATTATTTAAACCTGATTTGAATTTGAATTTAAATCAATTTTGAAAAGATTAAACTAAAACAGTCAACAGGGCAGACTTTTGTTACTCAGCCCGACCCAGCCATAGCCACTGATGGGTGGGACCAAACTGACTGGGCCACGTGCTTCGGAAAACCTTTTTTCCACCGTGGGTTTAGCTAGCCACTGAGGCTGACAGGCGGGGCCAGCGGCTTCGGCCAACGTGACAGCGATCAGAGTCGTAGAGGCTGCCGGGTGGGCCGTTCGGGAGCGCGGGTTAGGATAAGAAAAGACTGAGGGGTTTTCTGGAAGAAGGTCACGGTGGCTGACAGGTGGGGCTAGCGAGGAGCGTGGGTTGAGCGAGCGTTAAAAAGAGGGGGCTAACTGTAAATCGACCACGGCCCGGTACTGTACTTCGTTCTCCTCGGTCTGACGGAAAATCAGCGCGCAGCGCAGAGCGGCGAGACGGGGACTCGATCCCGCGGCGTGGAGCGCGCGCGTAGAGAGGCGGAACCAGTGCGGTAGGCTAGGGGAGTTGTTAGGAAGGTAGGCGCGGCCTAGTTATGGCGCTATGCGGCGCGTACCACGTGCAGACAACGGCGAGCAACGGCGCACTGAGAGCGTTCGGCGGAAAGAGCGGCGGCGCTAGAGCTTTACGGCGGAGAGGAGGTTGTCTAGGAGGTGGAGGAGCTTACCGCGGGGAGGTTGCCGGTGTCAGAACGGGAAAGGGTGCAGCGGATCGTGGACGAGGCTGGCGCTCCGACGATCTAGGGTTTCAGGGAGCGGCGAGGATCTGGCGGTCCTGGGGGCTTTCTCCTTCGCGACAGCGTGTACAGGGTGATGCAGTGGGCCGTCCTTGATCTCCTCGGCCTCTTCCACGACGAGTTCGCCGGCTAGAACGGAGGGGCGTCGCGGTAGACAGCGGAGACTGGCGGCAGGAGCTGGGCGCCGGAGAGGAAGAAGGGGAAGGCGCGGCAGAGCTTGGGGTGGATCTGGCGATGCAGAAGGCGTGTGAGAGGAGGAGAAAGGGAGGGAGAGGAAGGAGGGTTGCCGTGTGGGAGCGGCTCAAGGTAAAGTGGCTTTGGCCCTTTCCCTTTTCTCCTCGAGCACGTGGGCGAGCTGGGGCTCGTCCTGGGGCAGGGCAGCGGCAGAGGGGAGGCTGCAGGTGGGGATGGTGTGAAGTAGCTGCAGGGTGGGGCTAACACGCGGTAGAGAGAAGAGAGAGAGGAGAGGGGGTAGCTCGGGCTAGGTAGATGGGTAACCTCGGGTTAGGGTTTTGTTTAGGGTTAGAAAGAGGGGTGGCTGGGGTGTGGGCCAGGGAGAGAGAGGCCAGATGGGGCCAGACTGATAGAGAGAGGTGAGGTTAAGGTTAGGGTTTAGTGTAAAATAGGGTTAGAAGAAATTAGATAGAGATAGCTAGGTTAGATTTTATTAGGTATTTAAGTTTTAAAATTTGTTTATGAGACCATACCAAGAGGAAGGTGGAGCTTGATCTAGCATAAGTTAAGGTGGGAGAGAAACCAAGAAGGAAAGAAATGAAATAGAAGGAATGAGCCTCATATGATCATGCATGAAGGGATTAGAATTGATAAAAATATAGATGGGTATATGGGGGTGGTGGAATGGAAGAAGATGGTCCACAAAGAAAGATCCAATAAAACAAGCAAAAACCAATGGGACAAAAAGATGGTGATGATGGTTGCATGGCCCATGCAAAATAATAAATGCTATGATTTATTTTGTGAAAACAAAAGTAATGATATGGCATTATTCTAATGCATTCCCATGAAGTAGAATCAAGGCCAAGCAAGAGAATTTAAGGAACTATATCCACCCTATTTCCCATGAGCTAGATAAAATCAAAAGAAAGACAAACAAGCTCATGGACTAGTAGGATGGTGGAATTATAAAGTGGTGGAAAAGAAAGGTGATGGAGTTGAATAAAAGATATGCCCCCAACTCAACTTGGGCATTTAGATAATATATCAATAACCAAATACAATATCAAGAGGCAAATACAATTAATAGTGCATATGAGAGAAGAACCAAAGAACCAGGGTTTTATATGATGCTCAAATGCAAGGTGGCATGATGACATGAGCATGATATAATTATGATGCAACAATTGTATATAGGAAGTAGCCAATATCTTACTAGAACAAGTAGCATTACAATTGTTAGACAATTGGGATGCTACACCCCTAGACTTTCTTCTGACGGGGGTAGCCCGGTGTAGCCCTCTCTTGTTTTGTGTTTGTTTAGGTCATAGGATGATGTAAAACCATTTTGGGTCACGTGGGGAGTGACAATATCCTACTCTCTAGTGCTGGAACAGGGACTTCCCCCTTAGACGAGCCCGGAACCCTTGCTTTTAGGTTACAGTGCATGCCTGCGAAGGGGGACACATGCACCCAGGGACTAGGTTTTGTATGTTTCAACATAGCACCACACTTTCATGCATGTTCTAGGGCCACATGCAAGTCCTTGAGGTGTTTAGATGCCCCGGAGCGCGGTTTCCTGCGGAACCCTGACCCGTGGGCCTCGCGTCGTCTACCCCCTAGACTTTCTTCTGACGGGGGTAGCCCAGTGTATCCCTCTCTTGTTTTGTGTTTGTTTAGGTCATAGGATGATGTAAAACCATGTTGGGTCACAAGGGGAGTGACTGTTGGAGATATGCCCAAGAGGCAATAATAAAAGTGGTTATTATTATATCTTTGTGTTTATGATGAATGTTTACATCCCATGCTATAATTGTATTATTAGGAAACACTGATACATGTGTGTTTTGTAAACATAAAAGAGTCCCTAGTAAGCCTCTTGTTGAACTAGCTTGTTGATTAGTTGATGATCATGGTTTCCTGATCATGGACATTGGATGTGATTAATAACAAGGTTATATCATTAGGAGAATGATGTGATGGACACACACCCATAGTAAGCATAGCATAAGATCAAGTCATTAAGTTCGTATTGCTATAAGCTTTTAAATGCATAGTAACCTAATCCTTCGACCATGAGGTTGTGTTAATCACCATCACCGGATGGGTACTTTGATGACATCAAACACCGCTTCGTAACTGGGTGGTTATAAAGGTGTCATTGGGTATTCTGAAAGTATGTGTTGAAGCGCATGGACCAAGATTGGGATTTGTCCATCCATATGACGGATAGATATGCTCTAGGCCCTCTCGGTGTAATGTCATCTAGTTAGCTTGCAAGCATGTGACTGGGTCACAAGGGATGACATAACATGGAACGAGTAAAGAGTACTTATCAGTAACGAGGTAGAACTAGGTATGGAGATACCGACGATCAAACCTCGGATAAGTATGGTATCGCGTGACAAAGGGAATTGGTTTCGTATGTAAATGGTTCTATCGATCATGAAGTCATCGTTGAGTATGTGGGAGCCATTATGGATCTCCAGGTCCCGCTGATGGTTATAGATAGGAGATGTGTCTCTGTCATGTCTACATATTCACGAACCATAGGGTGACACACTTAAGGTTCGAAGTTGTTTTAAGTAGATATGGAATGTGCGCTGGAGACTGAATGTTGTTCGGAGTCTCGGATTGGATCCGAGACATCACGAGGAGATCCGGAATTGTCCGGAGAATAAGATTCATATATTGGGGATCATTTTCTGAGTTAGGAAATGTTCCGGAGTATTTGTATGAGGATTCTAGAAGGTTTCGGAATGTTCCGGAAGGTTCTGGAAGATTTCTTGGAGTTTGCTTGAAAACGAAGAAAGGGATCAAGGAGTCCTTGTGGGGCAACACAAGGAGTCGTGGGGGAGGAGGACTCCTCCCCCCCTCCCCAATGCGCCGGCCAAGGAGGGAGGGGAGTCCTACTAGGACTCCCCCTCCCCATGGCGCCTCCCCCCTTTAAATAGAGGGGTGGGGGCGCCACCCCCTGGCTCTCCTCCACTACTCCAATCCAAGCCGCCTCTCTCCTCCTCCTTTCTTCTGCTCAGGCATAGGCGAAGCCCTGCAGAATTATCTACTCCACCACCACCACCACGCCGTCGTGCTGCTGAGATTCCGTGGAGAAGATCTACTACCTCCGCTGCTCGCTGGAACGAGGAGGGGAATGAAGGAAATATGCCCTAGAGGCAATCATAGAGATGATTGTATTTCATGTGTATCCATGAGTTATTATAATGTTCCTTGAATATCCATATACTAGGCAACTTGTATTGATTGGCAATTATGTGAATTGTTTGTGAAACTCTTTACTTGTATGGCTATCTAATAATTGTCCCTAGTCGGAGTTCATGCGAGGACACACGTGAATATTAGACTAGCACATCGATTGGTTAATGACTATGTTTCGCAAGTCATTGACATGGAGATGTCAAACCAATGATGTGGACACATGTTATGAACATGGGGTTGGACTGACCCAACATGAGACTAGCAATAATACTTGCAGCTCTCTCTACACATCGTGTACGTTTTGTCCTTAGACCTGAGATTGTCGCATGTACTTGAGATGTGGATCGACCTACTTTGGGGCTATCAAACACTACTCCGTAACTGGGTAGTTATAAAGGTAGCTTTCGGGTTTGTCCTGATACATGCTGCAAGGCATCGGTCAATCAAGATGGGATTTGCCCCTCTCTACTTGAGAGAGATATCTCTGGGCCCCTCGAGTGATCGGATCCAGAAATGCATGGCCGTGCTACATATGGTTAAGAGTTAACCTAGTAAAGGGATTCTGAATCACAGTATCGAGAAAGAGAGGTCAGCTTAGAGCTAGACCAAATATCGTGAGGCAAAGGGAAATACATGTACTCAACCTTGTGATGGTTCGTCCGAATGATCTTTATATGCGTTTAGGAGTTGGCACGTCTTGCTAGAGGCCGCTACCAACTATTGACGGAGTAAGTGTACTCGCGTCATGTCTATACGTGTATGAACCTATAGGGTCACACACTTTAGGGGCTGGAAGCCTAATGAGGATTGGATCCGAATTAGACCAGGCTTAGGCTGCTAATGGGCTGCTAATGTAGAAGCCCAACAGGGATGCCTATATAAGAGGGAGTGAGGCGAGCTGAAAAGGAGAGAGCATTCCACCCAGCCGCCACTCCTCTTCCGCCTGTGTTGCACGCGCAGACCTAGCAGTCTGGCGTGTGACGACTTCCACTCCGGACGTGTGGATACCTCGGAGGTGCTGCATCTGTAGCACTTGGACGAGCCGCGCAAAGGGGAGCTGCTCGTGGGACGAGGACGAGGAGGAGACGTAGAACATCTACACTACCGCAACGTGCTTCATCGAGTTCCGCACCTGCGCGTCTAGCGGTAATCCCGTGATCTATGACAATAGTATTCCTGGTTGACGCGGTAGAAATTTTTGATTTTACGCTAGTGTAGCCTACCCGTATCCCTTCAGTGGTTTCAGAGCCGATGCTATTCAGTCATAGGTTCGGGAAGTTTGCATATGGTGATATGTAGATTGATATGAATGATATGATCGTTTGTATGGCGGTGTTTCTAGATTGATCTATGATCTTACTTTCCGTGATCGTGATTCTAAGGTCGTCGAACGACTTACCCCTACCGGTCGGTTTCCGCCATCGGGGTAGACAGTGACACATAAATCCTTCTGAATCACGCGAAGATCAATATGATTGATCGAATCGGGAATTAGATCTGAATCGACGTACCGTGATCAAAGGATTTTGGTCAAATCGGAACTATGGTCGGTTTATGGTAAATTGGATTTGCCGATCAAAATCCTTAAAGAAAATTGTATAGATTTTATCTCTCATTTTTCACAAAGGTACCGCGAGGGGCGCTGCCCCTTCGAACCCCGCAGGGGAAGACCCCCTAGACCCCCCTTAGTCATAGCCCCCCTTTTTGTATCTCGTTAAGGTTCATAGGTGGTACGATTTCACATGATCCGGTAGAATGCGATTCTATGCACAACTTGTTTTTGCAGGATTTATGTGATCAGTATGGCCCAAGAATGTATGTGATGCATGTATGTATTTTTCATGACCTGCGTGTCGTGAGTTGGGCAACACGGTTGGAGCCATATGTGTTGTCAATTATTGTAATGGCCTGCGTGCCAACTTGTGATGATCCCAATACAATGTAATTTTGATTACTAGATGTTAGGAGTAATAGCTTGTATTATTTCTTAGAGAACTCATCACTTGGAGGATGGCTCGCATAGAGCATGAAGATGGAGATCATCATGGTGGACAGGTTCTATGGCGATGGAGATCACCATGAGAAAATGGGCCATACTGTATCACATCTATGTGAATGCTATTCTTATACGTTTTACTACTATGCATGCTTAGATGATAGAAGTAGAACGATCCCTCACAAAGTTTAAGTTAAACCATGCCCTCCCAACCAAACCTTGCACCATCCTATGCCCTGTACAATCGTTGGTGGGTCTATGAAATTAGGGTGCCACGGTTTTCCTTGGCTGGATGGGTTTGTATCGGATACATACACACATGAGGGTTGGTGAGCTTAACAAGGTCATCTTAACAGTTAAGGACCTTGGGGCATAAAGGTTGGGCGCCTAGTTTTGACATAGAGATGTCACCCAACAACAAGAGTCATATGTGATATGATTAGCAAAGGTTGCTTACCGATTTACCTTGTCTTCTAGCAGTGATGCTAAAGCTCACTAGTCGACTTGTTAATTGTGGATCTTGAATCACTTAGTATCAATAGAGGGATGTTGATTTAAGTGGGAGTATATGCTATTAAATTGTTTAATATGTTTTACTCTTTCATGGTTACATGGCTTAGTATTTTGCATATTTTTTTGTTGTAGATCAATGGCACCGAACAATTCATCACCTTTTGCTTTGCGTTCGATTCTTGAAAAGGATAAACTAAATGGAACAAACTATTCGGACTGGGTCCGTAACCTGAGAATTGTTCTCAGGGCTGAGAAAAAGGAAACTGTTCTGGATACCCCAATCCCGGATGAACCTGCTGATAATGCAACTACTACCCTTAAGAATGCCTACAAGAAAGCATGTGATGAATCTCTTGAGGTCAGTTGTCTTATGCTTGCATGCATGGAACCTGATCTTCAAAAGCAGTTTGAGGACCAGGAAGCGTACGATATGATCGTTGCGCTTAAGGACATGTTCCAGACTCAGGCTAGGACTGAGAGGTACAATGTCGCTAAGTCCTTTGTGGAATGCAAGCTGGCAGAGGGAGCAGCTGTAGGCCCCCATGTGATCAAAATGGTTGGTTACAGTCAGACTTTGGAAAAGCTTGGTTTTCCATTAGGCCAAGAGTTGGCCACTGACTTCATTTTGGCATCTCTTCCATCTAGCTATGGGCATTTCATTTCGAACTACCATATGCATGGGGTGGAGAGGGGCCTTAATGAATTATGTGGGATGCTGAAAACAGTAGAATGTGACATTAAGAAGTGTGCAGGGCATAGCCATCTGATGGCTGTGCAGAACAAGCCTAGCTTCAAGAAAAAAGGCACTTCTTGGCAGAAGAAGAAGGGCAAGGCTAAGGATACGATCCCTAAGCCAAACCCTGCACCCAAGCAAAAGGCTGGTCCTGCAGGAGACACTGAGTGTTTCTTTTGTCACGAATATGGCCACTGGAAGAGAAACTGCAGCAAGTACCAGGCTTCTTTGAAGAAAAGTGGAAGTAAGAGTACTTCCCACTCAGGTACACTTGTTGTAAATGTTGTGGACATTTTTCTCGCAGATTCTTATGTTAACTCTTGGGTATTTGATACCGGATCGGTTGCTCATATTTGCAATTCGATGCAGGGGCTAATAAGGACTAGAGAAGTGCAGAAAGGCGAAGTGGATTTTCGCGTCGGAAATAAAGCAAGGGTTGCCGCATTGTTCGTCGGCGTCATGCAACTTCACCTTCCGTCAGGATTTATCATGGAGTTGAATAATTGTTATTACATTCCTAGTATGGGTCGAAACATTTTATCACCTTCATGTTTGATGAGGGATGGTTATTCATTCGCGAGTACAAACAATGGTTGTGTAATCTCTAAGAATACTATGTTTGTGGCTGATGCTCCCATTGTGAATGGGTTATTTATTTTAAATCTTGATAATGCATGTGTTTACAATGTTAGTGCTAAAAGGCTTCGGCCAAATGATTTGAGTCCTACCTATCTATGGCATTGTCGTTTGGGGCATATAAGTGAAAAGCGTATGAAGAAGCTCCATGGTGATGGTCTTCTAACTTCGTTTGATTTTGAATCATACGAGACATGTCAAGCTTGTTTACTTGGAAAGATGACCAAGACGCCTTTTACGGGGTTTCCCGAGAGAGCGATAGACTTGTTGGAACTCATACATACTGATGTATGTGGACCAATGAGCACGACAGCCAGAGGAGGATATCACTACTTCATTACTTTCACTGATGATTTCAGTAGATATGGCTATGTCTACTTGATGAAGCATAAGTCTGAAACTTTTGAAAAGTTCAAAGAGTTTCAAAATGAGGTAGAGAATCAACGTGGCAAGAAAATAAAGGCCTTGCGATCTGATCGCGGAGGTGAATATTTGAGTCACGAGTTTAGCAATCATCTTAAGAGTTGCGGAATTGTTCCACAGCTCACGCCGCCCGGAACGCCTCAAAGAAACGGGGTCTCTGAACGGCGTAATCGAACTTTGTTGGACATGGTTCGATCGATGATGAGCCAGTCGGATTTACCATTATCATTTTGGGGTTACGCGCTAGAAACAGCAGCTTTCACACTAAACAGGGTACCATCTAAATCCGTAGTTAAGACACCATATGAGATGTGGACTGGAAAGAATCCCAGTTTGTCTTTTCTAAAGATTTGGGGATGTGATGCATTTGTCAAACGACTTCAGTCGGACAAGCTAACACCCAAATCGGATAAGTGCATTTTTGTGGGATACCCAAGGGAAACCTTAGGGTATTACTTCTACAACCGAGAAGAGGGCAAAGTGTTTGTCGCTCGTAGCGGTGTTTTCCTAGAGAAAGAGTTTCTCACAAAGGGAACGAGTGGAAGGTCGGTGCGACTTGAAGAAGATCAAGATGAGCCAGTCGGGGATGCTTCTACGAGTGATGCTATTGTAGCAGAACAAGTTGAGGAACCCGTGGCAATAGAAGCACCACAGCCACGAAGGTCGGCGAGGCTCCGCGAAGCGCGAGAATTATTATTGTTAGACAATGATGAGCCTGCGACCTATGCAGAAGCGATGGTGGACCCAGACTCTGAGAAATGGCTGATTGCCATGAGATCCGAGATAGAGTCCATGGGAGACAATCAAGTTTGGAACTTGGTTGACCTGCCTGATGGTTTTAAAGCCATCGAGTGCAAGTGGATCTATAAGAAGAAGATTGATATGGATGGAAATGTTCACATCCATAAAGCTCGACTTGTTGCAAAAGGTTTTCGACAAGTTCAAGGAGTTGACTACGACGAGACTTTCTCGCCCGTAGCGATGCTTAAATCTATACGGATCATTCTAGCCATTGCTGCACATTTCGATTATGAGATATGGCAGATGGATGTCAAGACGGCTTTCTTAAATGGAATCCTTTCTGAGGACGTGTATATGATGCAGCCCGAAGGTTTTGTCGATCCAAACAATGCTGGAAAGGTATGCAAACTTCAAAAGTCTATTTATGGGCTGAAGCAAGCATCTCGGAGTTGGAACATTCGATTTGATGAAGTTGTAAAGGAGTTTGGCTTCACCAAAAACGAACAAGAACCTTGTGTGTATAAGAAAGAAAATGGGAAATCACTTGTGTTTCTAATCTTATATGTGGATGACATATTATTGATTGGAAATGACATTCCTATGCTCGAGTCTTTTAAGACCTCATTGAAAAATAGTTTTTCTATGAAGGACTTGGGAGAAGCGGCATATATTCTGGGTATCAAGATCTATAGAGATAGATCAAGGAGGCTAATTGGATTAAGCCAGAGTATGTATATTGACAAAGTGTTGAAACGGTTCAGCATGGAAGAGGCTAAGAAGGGGTTCTTGCCCATGTCTCACGGCATTAAACTAAGCAAGACTCAGTGTCCTTCGACCACTGATGAGCGAGAACGCATGAGTAGGATTCCATATGCTTCGGCTATTGGATCCATCATGTATGCAATGACATGTACTCGCCCAGATGTTTCCTATGCTCTAAGTGTTACGAGCAGATACCAGGCTGATCCAGGTGAGATTCACTGGACAGCGGTAAAGAATATCCTTAAGTACTTGAGAAGGACTAAGGATATGTTCCTAGTTTATGGAGGTGAGGTTGAACTCAGTGTAAAGGGTTACACAGATGCGAGTTACCTTAATGACTCAGATGACTCGAAATCGCAATCAGGTTATGTGTTTGTCATGAATGGTGGTGCTGTGAGCTGGAAAAGTTCCAAGCAAGATACAGTGGCCTCCTCTTCAACAGAAGCTGAATATATTGCTGCCTCGGAGGCTGCAAAGGAAGCTGTTTGGATTAGGAATTTCCTGATCGCTCTGGGTGTGGTTCAAGGCTCGTCCAATCCCTTGGACGTTTATTGTGACAACAATGGTGCTATTGCACAAGCCAAAGAACCTAGACAGCACCAGAAGAACAAACATATTCGCATGCGCTACCATCTGATTCGTGAGTTCATTGATGAAGGCAGTGTCATGTTATGCAAAATACATACGGACTCAAATGTTGCTGATCCCTTGACTAAGCCACTCCCGCAGCCTGCGCATGAAGCGCACACAAGAGCAATAGGTATTAGATACTGTCTAGATTGACTCTAGTGCAAGTGGGAGACTGAAGGAAATATGCCCTAGAGGCAATCATAGAGATGATTGTATTTCATGTGTATCCATGAGTTATTATAATGTTCCTTGAATATCCATATACTAGGCAACTTGTATTGATTGGCAATTATGTGAATTGTTTGTGAAACTCTTTACTTGTATGGCTATCTAATAATTGTCCCTAGTCGGAGTTCATGCGAGGACACACGTGAATATTAGACTAGCACATCGATTGGTTAATGACTATGTTTCGCAAGTCATTGACATGGAGATGTCAAACCAATGATGTGGACACATGTTATGAACATGGGGTTGGACTGACCCAACATGAGACTAGCAATAATACTTGCAGCTCTCTCTACACATCGTGTACGTTTTGTCCTTAGACTTGAGATTGTCGCATGTACTTGAGATGTGGATCGACCTACTTTGGGGCTATCAAACACTACTCCGTAACTGGGTAGTTATAAAGGTAGCTTTCGGGTTTGTCCTGATACATGCTGCAAGGCATCGGTCAATCAAGATGGGATTTGCCCCTCTCTACTTGAGAGAGATATCTCTGGGCCCCTCGAGTGATCGGATCCAGAAATGCATGGCCGTGCTACATATGGTTAAGAGTTAACCTAGTAAAGGGATTCTGAATCACAGTATCGAGAAAGAGAGGTCAGCTTAGAGCTAGACCAAATATCGTGAGGCAAAGGGAAAGACATGTACTCAACCTTGTGATGGTTCGTCCGAATGATCTTTATATGCGTTTAGGAGTTGGCACGTCTTGCTAGAGGCCGCTACCAACTATTGACGGAGTAAGTGTACTCGCGTCATGTCTATACGTGTATGAACCTATAGGGTCACACACTTTAGGGGCTGGAAGCCTAATGAGGATTGGATCCGAATTAGACCAGGCTTAGGCTGCTAATGGGCTGCTAATGTAGAAGCCCACCAGGGATGCCTATATAAGAGGGAGTGAGGCGAGCTGAAAAGGAGAGAGCATTCCACCCAGCCGCCACTCCTCTTCCACCTGTGTTGCACGCGCAGACCTAGCAGTCTGGCATGTGACGACTTCCACTCCGGACGTGTGGATACCTCGGAGGTGCTGCATCTGTAGCACTTGGACGAGCCGCGCAAAGGGGAGCTGCTCGTGGGACGAGGACGAGGAGGAGACGTAGAACATCTACACTGCCGCAACGTGCTTCATCGAGTTCCGCACCTGCGCGTCTAGCGGTAATCCCGTGATCTATGACAATAGTATTCCTGGTTGACGCGGTAGAAATTTTTGATTTTACGCTAGTGTAGCCTACCCGTATCCCTTCAGGGAAGGTCTGCTTCGACTCCGTACGTGTGACCGACTGCGGAAGCGCTGCCGGAACGCGGCGCCGGAAGGATCGTCCACTCGATCTTGAGATCGGCAAGTGATCGACTACATCAACCACGAGATCCAATCTCGTAACGCTTTCGGATCTACAAGGGTTAGTACAGATCTATCTCTTTGCACATTTCTAATAGATTAGATCTTGGCTTTTATCTAGATTAGATCTGGGTTTTGTTCATTCTTGCGGTAGAAATTTTTTGTTTTCCATGCTACGAACCCATTAGTGGTATCAGAGCCGTGTCTATGCGTAGATCTGTTGCACGAGTAGAACACAATGGTGTTGTGGGCGTTGGTGCTCGTGTCGTCTTTTGCTTTGTGTACTTTGCATCTTGCGGCATGGTGGGATGAAGCGGCTCGGGCTAACCTTACATGTCATCGCACATGAGACTTGCTCCACGCTTGACGTGTTACTTGCTTTGCACAAGTGGCTTTGCGGGTGTCTGTCTCTCCCACCATAGTATAGATCTAATTTAAACTTTGTACTTGATAGCACTTGTATCAATGTTGTGGTTCAGTTTTGTAGGTAAGATCCGTTCTTGTTCGAAAGCCCCAAACCACGTAAAACATGCAAAGAAAATTAGAGGCGTCTAACTTGTTTTTGCAGGGGTTTTGTGATGTGATATGGCCATCATGTGATTGTGATTATATTTGATGTATGCAATGATCCTTGTTGTAATATGGCAACCGGCAGGAGCCTAATGGTTGTCTTTAATTCTATTAAGACCTGCGTGTCTATTCATCTTGTAATAGCTTTATTCCAAGTAGTTGTAATAGTTGCTAGTGATGATGGACAACCATGAAGCGGCGCCACTGACCTTGACGCAATGCTGGTGATGATGGAGATCATGTTCGTGCATTGGAGATGGAGATCAAAGGCGCAAGAAGAAAGGGCCATATCATATCACACTAATTATGAATTGCCTGTGATGTTAATCCTTTATGCATCTTGTATTGCTTAGATCGCGATGGTAGCATTATAAGATGATCCCTCTCACTAAATATCAAGTAATAAAGTGTTCACCCTTAGTTGGCACCGTTGCTAAGACTCGTCGTTTCGAAGCATCTCGTGATGATCGGATGTGATAGATTCTACGTGTGCATACAACGGGTGCAAGCCAGATTTGCACATGCGGAAACTAAGGTTATCTTGACGAGCCTAGCATGTACAGACATGATCTCGGAACACGGAATACCAAAAGGTAGAGCATGAGTCATATAAATGATATGATGAACATGAACATTGTTCACCGATGAAACTACATCTTCTCTCGTGAAGATTGGACTTGGTGTAGTGGACTTGGTTCGTGTAATCACTAAGACAATGTGAGGGATGTTGTTTTGAGTGGGAGTTCACCTAGCTAATTTAATAATTAAATTTGAACTCAATTCATCATAAACTTAGTCTAAACTACTTGCAAATTTGTTGTAGATTATGGCGACCCCCTCCATCAATTTCAATGCGTTCCTAGAGAAAGAAAAGCTTAAGAACAATGGAAGCAATTTCACGGACTAGTTCCGTGGACTGAAGATCGTCCTCAGGGCTGGTCAGTTAACCTATGTGCTCGAAGCACCGCTAGGTGACCCACCTACAAAAGATGCCACCGATGACGTAAAGAATGTTTACGCCACTCGGAAAAATCATTACTCCACAGTTCAGTGTGCCATCCTGTACGGTTTAGAAGAGGAGCTCCAGAAGCGTTTTGAGGACCACGACCCGTTCGAGATCATTAAGGAGCTCAGGCTATTTTTTGAGACTCGCGCGGGCATGGAGAGCTATGAGGCCTCCGAAAAATTCTTTAACTGTAAAAGATGGAAGAGGGAAGCTCCGTTAGCGAGCACGTGCTCACCATGTCTGGGTACGCAAACAAGCTCCAAGAGTTGGGGATATCGATTCCTAATGAGTTGAGGATTCACCGTCTCCTCCAATCACTGCCACCGAGTTATAAGAACTTTGTGATGAACTACAATATGCACTGCATGAACAAGACGTTGCCTGAACTATCGTCCATGCTGAAAACTGCTGAAGTCGAGATCAAGAAGGAGCACCAAGTGTTGATGGTCAATAAGACCACCAATTTCAAGAGACAGGGCAAGACTAAGAACAAGGGCAACTTCAAGAAGGACGGCAAGAAAGCTGCCGCACCTGCAAAGAAGCCCAAGGCTGGTCCCAAGCCTAAAACTGAGTGCTTCTACTGCAAGGGTGCTGGTCACTGGAAGCGTAACTGCCCCAAGTACCTGGCGGATCTGAAGAATGGCAACATCAAGAAGAAAGGTATATTTGATATATATGTTATTGATGTGTATCTTACTAGTAATCATAGTAGTGCCTGGGTATTTGATACTGGTTCGGTTGCTCATACTTGTAACTCGAAACAGGAGCTGCGGAATAAACGAAGACTAGCGAGAGACGAGGTGACGATGCGCATTGGAAATGGCTCCAAGGTTGATGTGATCGCCGTCGGCACACTCCCTCTACATCTACCTTCGAGATTAGTTTTAAATTTGAATAATTGTTATTTGGTGCCTGCGTTAAGCATGAACATTATATCTGGATCTTGTTTATTGCGAGACGGTTACTATTTTAAGTCCGAGAATAAAGGTTGTTCGATTTATATGAGTAATATCTTTTATGGTAATGCACCTGAGATGAATGGTTTATTCTTACTGAATCTCGATAGTAGTGATACACATGTTCACAACATAGATGCTAAACGAACAAAATTGAATGATAATTCTACATACATGTGGCACTGTCGTCTTGGTCACATTGGAGTGAAGCGTATGAAGAAACTCCATTCTGATGAACTTCTTGAATCACTTGAAAGATGCGAAGCATGTCTAATGGGAAAAATGACTAAGACTCCATTCTCTAGAATAATGGATCGAGCTACAGACTTATTGGAAATAATACATACCGATGTGTGCGGTCCAATGAGTGTAGCATCGCGTGGTGGATATCGTTATGTTCTCACTTTCACGAATGACTTAAGTAGATATGGGTATGTCTACTTTTTGAAACATAAGTCCGAAACTTTCGAGAAGTTTAAGGATTTTCAAAGTGAAGTGGAAAATCATCGTAACAAGAAGATTAAATTTCTGCGCTCTGACCGCGGAGGTGAATATCTAAGTTATGATTTTGGCATGCATTTAAAGAAATGTGGAATACTTTCGCAGTTGACACCGCCGGGAACACCACAGCGTAATGGTGTGTCCGAACGTTGTAATCGAACTCTCTTAGATATGGTTCGGTCTATGATGTCTCTTACAGATTTACCGCTATCGTTTTGGGGCTATGCATTAGAGACAGCCGCATTCACTTTAAATAGGGCACCATCTAAATCCATTGAAACGACACCGTACGAATTGTGGTTTGGTAAGAAACCTAAGTTGTCGTTCCTTAAAGTTTGGGGTTGCGAAGCATATGTAAAGAAGTTACAACCTGATAAGCTTGAACCCAAAGCGGAGAAATGCGTCTTCATAGGATACCCTAAAGAAACAATTGGGTATACCTTCTATCATAGATCCGAAGGCAAAGTTTTCGTTGCCAAGAATGGATCCTTTCTTGAGAAGGAGTTTCTCTCGAAGGAAGTGACTGGAAGGAAAGTATAAGTGGATGAGGTTATTGAACCTTCTCTCGAATTTGAGAGTAGCGCAGCACTAGAAGATGTTTTTGTGCCACCTGCACCAATTGGAGAGGAAGCTAATGATAATGATCATGAAACTTCAAACGAAGTTGCTGCTGAACCTCGCAGGTCAACGAGGGTTCGTACCACTCCTGATTGGTATGACTCTGCCTTGAACGTCATGTTGGTGGACAACGCTGATGGCCCTGCGACGTATGAAGAAGCTATGGTGAGCCCAGATTCCGACAAATGGCTAGAAGCCATGAAATCCGAAATGGGATCCATGTACGAAAACCAAGTGTGGACTTTGGTGGACTTACCAGATGGCCGTAAGGCTGTCGAGAACAAATGGATTTTCAAGAGAAAAACAGATGCTGATGGTAATGTCACCGTCTATAAAGCTCGACTTGTCACGAAAGGGTTCCGACAAATTCAAGGAGTTGACTATGATGAGACATTCTCACCAGTAGCGAAGCTAAAGTCTGTGAGGATTTTGTTAGCAATTGCTGCACATTTCGATTATGAGATTTGGCACATGGATGTCAAAACGGCGTTCCTTAATGGTGACATTGAGGAAGAGTTGTATATGGTACAACCCAAGGGTTTTTTCGATCCTAAAGATGCTGACAAGGTATGCAAACTTCAGCGCTCCATTTATGGACTGAACCCAAGCATCCCGGAGTTGGAATCAACGTTTTGATAAAGTAATCAAAATCTTTGGATTTATACAAACTTATGGAGAAGCTTGTATTTACAAGAAAGTGAGTGGGAGCTCTGTAGCATTCCTATTACTATATGTAGATGACATATTGTTGATTGGGAATGATATATAGACGAGCCCAGAACCCTTGCTTTTAGGTTACAGTGCATGCCTGCGAAGGGGGACACATGCACCCGGGGACTAGGTTTTGTATGTTTCAACATAGCACCACACTTTCATGCATGTTCTAGGGCCACATGCAAGTCCTTGAGGTGTTTCGATGCCCCGGAGCGCGGTTTCCTGGTGAACCCTGCCCCGTGGGCCTCGCGTCGTCTACCCCCTAGACTTTCTTCTGACGGGGGTAACCCGGTGTAGCCCTCTCTTTTTTTGTATTTGTCTAGGTCACAGGATGATGTAAAACCATGTTGGGTCACAAGGGGAGTGACAATATCCTAATCGCTAGTGTCGGAACGGGGACTTTCCCCCTTAGACGAGCCCGGAACCCTTGCTTTTAGGTTACAGTGCATGCCTACGAAGGGGGACACATGCACCCGGGGACTAGGTTTTGTATGTTTCAACATAGCACCACACTTTCATGCATGTGCTAGGGCCACATGCAAGTCCTTGAGGTGTTTCGATGCCCCGGAGCGCGGTTTCCTGCGGAACCCTGACCCGTGGGCCTCGGATCGTCTACCCCCTAGACTTTCTTCTGACGGGGGTAGCCCGATGTAGCCCTCTCTTGTTTTGTGTTTGTTTAGGCCATAGGATTATGTCAAACCATGTTGGGTCACAAGGGGAGTGACAATATCCTACTCTCTAGTGCCTGAACGGGGACTTTCCCCCTTAGACAAGCCCGGAACCCTTGCTTTTAGGTTACAGTGCATGCTTGCGAAGGGGGACACATGCACCCGGGGACTAGGTTTTATTTGTTTCAACATAGCACCACACTTTCATGCATGTGCTAGGGCCAGATGCAAGTCCTTGAGGTGTTTCGATGCCCCGGAGCGCGGTTTCCTGCGGAACCCTGACCCGTGGGCCTCAGATCGTCTACCCCCTAGACTTTCTTCTGACGGGGGTAGCCCGGTGTAGCCCTCTCTTGTTTTGTATTTTTTTAGGTCATAGGATGATGTAAAGCCATGTTGGGTCACAAGGGGAGTGACAATATCCTACTCTCTTGTGCCGGAACGGGGACTTTACCCCTTAGACGAGCCCGGAACCCTTGCTTTTAGGTTACAGAGCATGTCTGCGAAGGGGGACACCTGCACCCGGGGACTAGGTTTTGTATGTTTCAACATAGCACCACACTTTCATGCATGTTCTAGGGCCACATGCAAGCGCTTGAGGTGTTTCAATGCCCCGGAGCGCGGTTTCCTGTGGAACCCTGACCCATGGGCCTCGCGTCGTCTACCCCCGACACTTTCTTCTGACGGGGGTAACCCGGTGTAGCCCTCTCTTTTTTCGTATTTGTCTAGGTCATAGGATGATGTAAAACCATTTTGGGTCACAAGGGGAGTGACAATATCTTACTCTCTAGTGCCGGAATAGGGACTTTCCCCCTTAGACGAGCCCGGACCCTTGCTTTTAGGTTACACTGCATGCCTGCGAAGGGGGACACATGCACCCGGGGACTAGGTTTTGTATGTTTCAACATAGCACCACACTTTCATGCATGTTCTAGGACCACATGCAAGTCCTTGAGGTGTTTCGATGCCCTGGAGCGCGGTTTCCTGCGGAACCCTGACCCGTGGGCATCGGATCGTCTACCCCGTAGACTTTCTTCTGACGGGGGTAGCCCGTTGTAGCCCTCTCTTGTTTTGTGTTTTTTTAGGCCATAGGATGATGTAAAACCATGTTGGGTCACAAGGGGATTGACAATATCCTACTCTCTAGTGCCTGAACGGGGACTTTCCCCCTTAGACAAGCCCGGAACCCTTGCTTTTAGGTTAGAGTGCATGCCTGCGAAGGGGGACACATGCACCCGGGGACTAGGTTTTGTATGTTTCAACATAGCACCACACTTTCATGCATGTGCTAGGGCCACATGCAAGTCCTTGAGGTGTTTCGATGCCCCGGAGCGCGGTTTCCTGCGGAACCCTGACCCGTGGGCCTCGGATCGTCTACCCCCTAGACTTTCTTCTAACAGGGGTAGCCCGGTGTAGCCCTCTCCTGTTTTGTGTTTGTTTAGGTCATAGGATGATGTAAAACCATGTTGGGTCAAAAGGGGAGTGACAATATCCTACTCTCTAGTGTCGGAAGGTGGACTTTCCCCCTTAGACGAGCCCGGAACCCTTGCTTTTAGGTTACAGAGCATGCCTGCGAAGGGGGACACATGCACCCAGGGACTAGGTTTTGTATGTTTCGACATAGCACCACACTTTCATGCATGTTCTAGGGCCATATGCAAGTCCTTGAGGTGTTTCGATGCCCCGGAGCGCGGTTTCCTACGGAACACTAACCCGTGGGCCTCGTGTCGTCTACCCCCTAGACTTTCTTCTGACGGGGCTAGCCCGGTGTAGCCCTCTCTTGTTTTGTGTTTGTTTAGGTCATAGGATGATGTGAAACCATGTTGGGTCATAGGGGGAGTGACAATATCCTACTCTCTAGTGCCCGAACGGGGACTTTCCCCCTTAGACGAGCCCGGAACCCTTGCTCTTAGGTTACACTGCATGTCTGCGAAGGGGGACACATGCACCCGGGGACTAGGTTTTGTATGTTTCAACATAGCACCACACTTTCATGCATGTACTAGGGCCACATGCAAGTCCTTGAGGTGTTTCGATGCCCTGGAGCGCGGTTTCCTGCGGAACCCTGACCCGTGTACCTCGCGTCGTCTACCCCCTAGAGTTTCTTCTGACGGGGGTAGCCCGGTGTAGCCCGGTGTAGCCCTCTCTTGTTTTTTGTTTGTTTAGTTCATAGGATGATGTAAAACCATGTTGGGTCACAAGGGGAGTGACAATATCCTACTCTCTAGTGCCGGAAGGTGGACTTTCCCCCTTAGACGAGCCCGGAACCCTTGCTTTCAGGTTACAGAGCATGCCTGCGAAGGGGGACACATGCACCCAGGGACTAGGTTTTGTATGTTTCAACATAGCACCACACTTTCATGCATGTTCTAGGGCCATATGCAAGTCCTTGAGGTGTTTCGATGCCCCGGAGCGCGGTTTCCTGCGGAACACTGACCCGTGGGCCTCGTGTCGTCTACCCCCTAGACTTTCTTCTGATGGGGCTAGCCCGGTGTAGCCCTCTCTTGTTTTGTGTTTGTTTAGGTCATAGTATGATGTGAAACCATGTTGGGTCATAGGGGGAGTGACAATATCCTACTCTCTAGTGCCCGAACGGGGACTTTCCCCCTTAGACGAGCCCGGAACCCTTGCTTTTAGGTTACACTACATACCTGCGAAGGGGGACACATGCACCCGGGGACTAGGTTTTGTATGTTTCAACATAGCACCACACTTTCATGCATGTACTAGGGCCAAATGCAAGTCCTTGAGGTGTTTCGATGCCCTGGAGCGCGGTTTCCAGCGGAACCCTGACCCGTGTACCTCGCGTCGTCTACCCCCTAGACTTTCTTCTGACGGGGGTAGCCCGGTGTAGCCCTCTCTTGTTTTGTGTTTGTTTAGTTCATAGGATGATGTAAAACCATGTTGGGTCACAAGGGGAGTGACAATATCCTACTCTCTAGTGCCGGATCGGGAACTTTCCCCCTTAGACGAGATCGGAACCCTTGCTTTTACGTTACAATGCATGCCTGCGATGGGGGACACATGCACCCAGGGACTATGTTTTGTATGTTTCAACATAGCACCACACTTTCATGCATGTTATAAGGCCACATGCAAGTCCTTGAGGTGTTTCGATGCCCCGGAGCGCGGTTTCTTGTGGAACCCTGACCCGTGGGCCTCGCGTCGTCTACCCCCGAGACTTTCTTCTGACGGGGGTAACCCGGTGTATCCCTCTCTTGTTTTGTATTTGTCTAGGTCATAGGATGTTGTAAAACCATGTTGGGTCACAAGGGGAGTGACAATATCCTACCCTCTAGTGCCGGAATAGGGTCTTTCCCCCTTAGACGAGCCCGGACCCTTGCTTTTAGGTTACACTGCATGCCTGCGAAGGGGGACACATGGACCCGGGGACTAGGTTTTGTATGCTTCAACAAAGCACCACACTTTGATGCATATTCTAGGGCCACATGCAAGTCCTTGAGGTGTTTCGATGCCCCGGAGCGCGGTTTCCTGCGGAACCCTGACCCGTGGGCCTCGGATCGTCTAGCCCCTAGACTTTCTTCTGACGGGGGTAGCCCGATGTAGCCCTCTCTTGTTTTGTGTTTTATTAGGCCATAGGATGATGTAAAACCATGTTGGGTAACAAGGGGATTGACAATATCCTACTCTCTACTGCCTAAACGGGGACTTTCCCCCTTAGACAAGACCGGAACCCTTGCTTTTAGGTTAGAGTGCATGCCTGCGAAGGGGGACACATGCACCCGGGGACTAGGTTTTGTATGTTTCAACATAGCACAACACTTTCATGCATGTGCTAGGGCCACATGCAAGTCCTTGAGGTGTTTCGATGCCCCGGAGCGCGGTTTCCTGCGGAACCCTGACCCGTGGGCCTCGGATCGTCTACCCCCTAGACTTTCTTCTGACGGGGGTAGCCCGGTGTAGCCCTCTCCTGTTTTGTGTTTGTTTAGGTCATAGGATGATGTAAAACCATGTTGGGTCACAAGGGGAGTGACAATATCCTACTCTCTAGTGCCGGAACGGGGACTATCCCCTTAGACGAGCCCGGAACCATTGCTTTTAGGTTACAGAGCATGCCTGCGAAGGGGGACACATGCACCCGGGGACTAGGTTTTGTATGTTTCAACATAGCACCACACTATCATGCATGTTCTAGGGCCACATGCAAGTCCTTGAGGTGTTTCGATGCCTTGGAGCGCGGTTTCCTGCAGAACCCTGACCCGTGGGCCTCGTGTCGTCTACCCCCTAGACTTTCTTCTAACGGGGGTAGCCCGGTGTAGCCCTCTCTTGTTTTGTGTTTGTTTAGGTCATAGGATGATGTAAAACCATGTTGGGTCATAGGGGGGGTGACAATATCCTACTCTCTAGTGCCGGAACGGGGACTTTCCCCCTTAGACGAGCCCGGAACCCTTGCTTTTAGGTTACACTTCATGCCTGCGAAGGGGGACACATGCACCCGGGGACTAGGTTTTGTATGTTTCAACATAGCACAACACTTTCATGCATGTACTAGGGCCACATGCAAGTCCTTGAGGTGTTTCGATGCCCCGGAGCGCGGTTTCCTGCGGAACCCTGACCCGTGTACCTCGCGTCGTCTACCCCCTAGATTTTCTTCAGAGGGGGGTAGCCCGGTGTAGCCCTCTCTTGTTTTGTGTTTGTTTAGTTCATAGGATGATGTAAAACCATGTTGGGTCACAAGGGGAGTGACAATATCCTACTCTCTAGTGCCGGATCGGGGACTTTCCCCCTTAGACGAGACCGGAACCCTTGCTTTTAGGTTACACTGCATGCCTGCGAAGGGGGACACATGCACCCGGGGACTAGGTTTTGTATGTTTCAACATAGCACCACACTTTCATGCATGTACTAGGGCCACATGCAAGTCCTTGAGGTGTTTCGATGCCCTGGAGCGCGGTTTCCAGCGGAACCCTGACCTGTGTACCTCGCGTCGTCTACCCCCTAGACTTTCTTCTGACGGGGGTAGCCCGGTGTAGCCCTCTCTTGTTTTGTGTTTGTTTAGTTCATAGGATGATGTAAAACCATGTTGGGTCACAAGGGGAGTGACAATATCCTACTCTCTAGTGCCGGATCGGGAACTTTCCCCCTTAGACGAGATCGGAACCCTTGCTTTTACGTTACAATGCATGCCTGCGATGGGGGACACATGCACCCAGGGACTATGTTTTGTATGTTTCAACATAGCACCACACTTTCATGCATGTGATAGGGCCACATGCAAGTCCTTGAGGTGTTTCGATGCCCCGGAGCACGGTTTCTTGTGGAACCCTGACCCGTGGGCCTCGCGTCGTCTACCCCCGAGACTTTCTTCTGACGGGGGTAACCCGGTGTATCCCTCTCTTGTTTTGTATTTGTCTAGGTCATAGGATGTTCTAAAACCATGTTGGGTCACAAGGGGAGTGACTATATCCTACCCTCTAGTGCCGGAATAGGGACTTTCCCCCTTAGACAAGACCGGAACCCTTGCTTTTAGGTTAGAGTGCATGCCTGTGAAGGGGGACACATGCACCCGGGGACTAGGTTTTGTATGTTTCAACATAGCACAACACTTTCATGCATGTTCTAGGGCCACATGCAAGTCCTTGAGGTGTTTCGATGCCCCGGAGCGCGGTTTCCTGCAGAACACTGACCCGTGGGCCTAGGATCGTCTACCCCCTAGACTTTCTTCTGACGGGGGTAGCCCGGTGTAGCCCTCTCTTGTTTTGTGTTTGTTTAGGTCATAGTATGATGTGAAACCATGTTGGGTCATAGGGGGAGTGACAATATCCTACTCTCTAGTGCCCGAACGGGGACTTTCCCCCTTAGACGAGCCCGGAACCCTTGCTTTTAGGTTACACTACATGCCTGCGAAGGGGGACACATGCACCCGGGGACTAGGTTTTGTATGTTTCAACATAGCACCACACTTTCATGCATGTACTAGGGCCACATGCAAGTCCTTGAGGTGTTTCGATGCCCTGGAGCGCGGTTTCCAGCGGAACCCTGACCCGTGTACCTCGCGTCGTCTACCCCCTAGACTTTCTTCTGACGGGGGTAGCCCGGTGTAGCCCTCTCTTGTTTTGTGTTTGTTTAGTTCATAGGATGATGTAAAACCATGTTGGGTCACAAGGGGAGTGACAATATCCTACTCTCTAGTGCCGGATCGGGAACTTTCCCCCTTAGACGAGATCGGAACCCTTGCTTTTACGTTACAATGCATGCCTGCGATGGGGGACACATGCACCCAGGGACTATGTTTTGTATGTTTCAACATAGCACCACACTTTCATGCATGTTATAGGGCCACATGCAAGTCCTTGAGGTGTTTCGATGCCCCGGAGCGCGGTTTCTTGTGGAACCCTGACCCGTGGGCCTCGCGTCGTCTACCCCCGAGACTTTCTTCTGACGGGGGTAACCCGGTGTATCCCTCTCTTGTTTTGTATTTGGCTAGGTCATAGGATGTTGTAAAACCATGTTGGGTCACAAGGGGAGTGACAATATCCTACCCTCTAGTGCCGGAATAGGGTCTTTCCCCCTTAGACGAGCCCGGACCCTTGCTTTTAGGTTACACTGCATGCCTGCGAAGGGGGACACATGGACCCGGGGACTAGGTTTTGTATGCTTCAACAAAGAACCACACTTTGATGCATATTCTAGGGCCACATGCAAGTCCTTGAGGTGTTTCGATGCCCCGGAGCGCGGTTTCCTGCGGAACCCTGACCCGTGGGCCTCGGATCGTCTAGCCCCTAGACTTTCTTCTGACGGGGGTAGCCCGATGTAGCCCTCTCTTGTTTTGTGTTTTATTAGGCCATAGGATGATGTAAAACCATGTTGGGTAACAAGGGGATTGACAATATCCTACTCTCTACTGCCTAAACGGGGACTTTCCCCCTTAGACAAGACCGGAACCCTTGCTTTAGGTTAGAGTGCATGCCTACGAAGGGGGACACATGCACCCGGGGACTAGGTTTTGTATGTTTCAACATAGCACAACACTTTCATGCATGTGCTAGGGCCACATGCAAGTCCTTGAGGTGTTTCGATGCCCCGGAGCGCGGTTTCCTGCGGAACCCTGACCCGTGGGCCTCGGATCGTCTACCCCCTAGACTTTCTTTTGACGGGGGTAGCCCGGTGTAGCCCTCTCCTGTTTTGTGTTTGTTTAGGTCATAGGATGATGTAAAACCATGTTGGGTCACAAGGGGAGTGACAATATCCTACTCTCTAGTGCCGGAACGGGGACTATCCCCTTAGACGAGCCCGGAACCATTGCTTTTAGGTTATAGAGCATGCCTGCGAAGGGGGACACATGCACCCGGGGACTAGGTTTTGTATGTTTCAACATAGCACCACACTATCATGCATGTTCTAGGGCCACATGCAAGTCCTTGAGGTGTTTCGATGCCTTGGAGCGCGGTTTCCTGCAGAACCCTGACTCGTGGGCCTCGTGTCGTCTACCCCCTAGACTTTCTTCTAACGGGGGTAGCCCGGTGTAGCCCTCTCTTGTTTTGTGTTTGTTTAGGTCATAGGATGATGTAAAACCATGTTGGGTCATAGGGGGGGTGACAATATCCTACTCTCTAGTGCCGGAACGGGGACTTTCCCCCTTAGACGAGCCCGGAACCCTTGCTTTTAGGTTACACTTCATGCCTGCGAAGGGGGACACATGCACCCGGGGACTAGGTTTTGTATGTTTCAACATAGCACAACACTTTCATGCATGTACTAGGGCCACATGCAAGTCCTTGAGGTGTTTCGATGCCCCGGAGCGCGGTTTCCTGCGGAACCCTGACCCGTGTACCTCGCGTCGTCTACCCCCTAGATTTTCTTCAGAGGGGGGTAGCCCGGTGTAGCCCTCTCTTGTTTTGTGTTTGTTTAGTTCATAGGATGATGTAAAACCATGTTGGGTCACAAGGGGAGTGACAATATCCTACTCTCTAGTGCCGGATCGGGGACTTTCCCCCTTAGACGAGACCGGAACCCTTGCTTTTAGGTCACACTGCATGCCTGCGAAGGGGGACACATGCACCCGGGGACTAGGTTTTGTATGTTTCAACATAGCACCACACTTTCATGCATGTACTAGGGCCACATGCAAGTCCTTGAGGTGTTTCGATGCCCTGGAGCGCGGTTTCCAGCGGAACCCTGACCTGTGTACCTCGCGTCGTCTACCCCCTAGACTTTCTTCTGACGTGGGTAGCCCGGTGTAGCCCTCTCTTGTTTTGTGTTTGTTTAGTTCATAGGATGATGTAAAACCATGTTGGGTCACAAGGGGAGTGACAATATCCTACTCTCTAGTGCCGGATCGGGAACTTTCCCCCTTAGACGAGATCGGAACCCTTGCTTTTACGTTACAATGCATGCCTGCGATGGGGGACACGTGCACCCAGGGACTATGTTTTGTATGTTTCAACATAGCACCACACTTTCATGCATGTGATAGGGCCACATGCAAGTCCTTGAGGTGTTTCGATGCCCCGGAGCACGGTTTCTTGTGGAACCCTGACCCGTGGGCCTCGCGTCGTCTACCCCCGAGACTTTCTTCTGACGGGGGTAACCCGGTGTATCCCTCTCTTGTTTTGTATTTGTCTAGGTCATAGGATGTTGTAAAACCATGTTGGGTCACAAGGGGAGTGACTATATCCTACCCTCTAGTGCCGGAATAGGGACTTTCCCCCTTAGACAAGACCGGAACCCTTGCTTTTAGGTTAGAGTGCATGCCTGTGAAGGGGGACACATGCACCCAGGGACTAGGTTTTGTATGTTTCAACATAGCACAACACTTTCATGCATGTGCTAGGGCCACATGCAAGTCCTTGAGGTGTTTCGATGCCCCGGAGCGCGGTTTCCTGCAGAACCCTGACCCGTGGGCCTAGGATCGTCTACCCCCTAGACTTTCTTCTGACGGGGGTAGCCCGGTGTAGCCCTCTCCTGTTTTGTGTTTGTTTAGGTCATAGGATGATGTAAAACCATGTTGGGTCACAAGGGGAGTGACAATATCCTACTCTCTAGTGCCGGAACGGGGACTTTCCCCTTAGACGAGCCCGGAACCCTTGCTTTTAGGTTACAGAGCATGCCTGCGAAGGGGGACACATGCACCCGGGGACTAGGTTTTGTATGTTTCAACATAGCACCACACTTTCATGCATGTTCTAGGGCCACATGCAAGTCCTTGAGGTGTTTCGATGCCCTGGAGCGCGGTTTCCTGCGGAACCCTGACCCGTGGGCCTCGTGTCGTCTACCCCCTAGACTTTCTTCTGACGGGGGTACCCGCTGTATCCCTCTCTTGTTTTGTGTTTGTTTAGGTCATAGGATGATCTAAAACCATGTTGGGTCATAGGGGGGGTGACAATATCCTACTCTCTAGTGCCGGAACGGGGACTTTCCCCTTAGACGAGCCCGGAACCCTTGCTTTTAGGTTACACTGCATGCCTGCGAAGGGGGACACATGCACCCGGGGACTAGGTTTTGTATGTTTCAACATAGCACCACACTTTCATGCATGTACTAGGGCCACATGCAAGTCCTTGAGGTGTTTCGATGCCCTGGAGCGCGGTTTCCAGCGGAACCCTGACCTGTGTACCTCGCGTCGTCTACCCCCTAGACTTTCTTCTGACGGGGGTAGCCCGGTGTAGCCCTCTCTTGTTTTGTGTTTGTTTAGTTCATAGGATGATGTAAAACCATGTTGGGTCACAAGGGGAGTGACAATATCCTACTCTCTAGTGCCGGATCGGGAACTTTCCCCCTTAGACGAGATCGGAACCCTTGCTTTTACGTTACAATGCATGCCTGCGATGGGGGACACGTGCACCCAGGGACTATGTTTTGTATGTTTCAACATAGCACCACACTTTCATGCATGTGATAGGGCCACATGCAAGTCCTTGAGGTGTTTCGATGCCCCGGAGCACGGTTTCTTGTGGAACCCTGACCCGTGGGCCTCGCGTCGTCTACCCCCGAGACTTTCTTCTGACGGGGGTAACCCGGTGTATCCCTCTCTTGTTTTGTATTTGTCTAGGTCATAGGATGTTGTAAAACCATGTTGGGTCACAAGGGGAGTGACTATATCCTACCCTCTAGTGCCGGAATAGGGACTTTCCCCCTTAGACAAGACCGGAACCCTTGCTTTTAGGTTAGAGTGCATGCCTGTGAAGGGGGACACATGCACCCAGGGACTAGGTTTTGTATGTTTCAACATAGCACAACACTTTCATGCATGTGCTAGGGCCACATGCAAGTCCTTGAGGTGTTTCGATGCCCCGGAGCGCGGTTTCCTGCAGAACCCTGACCCGTGGGCCTAGGATCGTCTACCCCCTAGACTTTCTTCTGACGGGGGTAGCCCGGTGTAGCCCTCTCCTGTTTTGTGTTTGTTTAGGTCATAGGATGATGTAAAACCATGTTGGGTCACAAGGGGAGTGACAATATCCTACTCTCTAGTGCCGGAACGGGGACTTTCCCCTTAGACGAGCCCGGAACCCTTGCTTTTAGGTTACAGAGCATGCCTGCGAAGGGGGACACATGCACCCGGGGACTAGGTTTTGTATGTTTCAACATAGCACCACACTTTCATGCATGTTCTAGGGCCACATGCAAGTCCTTGAGGTGTTTCGATGCCCTGGAGCGCGGTTTCCTGCGGAACCCTGACCTGTGGGCCTCGTGTCGTCTACCCCCTAGACTTTCTTCTGACGGGGGTACCCGCTGTAGCCCTCTCTTGTTTTGTGTTTGTTTAGGTCATAGGATGATCTAAAACCATGTTGGGTCATAGGGGGGGTGACAATATCCTACTCTCTAGTGCCGGAACGGGGACTTTCCCCCTTAGACGAGCCCGGAACCCTTGCTTTTAGGTTACACTGCATGCCTGCGAAGGGGGACACATGCACCCGGGGACTAGGTTTTGTATGTTTCAACATAGCACCACACTTTCATGCATGTACTAGGGCCACATGCAAGTCCTTGAGGTGTTTCGATGCCCTGGAGCGCGGTTTCCAGCGGAACCCTGACCTGTGTACCTCGCGTCGTCTACCCCCTAGACTTTCTTCTGACGGGGGTAGCCCGGTGTAGCCCTCTCTTGTTTTGTGTTTGTTTAGTTCATAGGATGATGTAAAACCATGTTGGGTCACAAGGGGAGTGACAATATCCTCCTCTCTAGTGCCGGATCGGGAACTTTCCCCCTTAGACGAGATCGGAACCCTTGCTTTTACGTTACAATGCATGCCTGCGATGGGGGACACATGCACCCAGGGACTATGTTTTGTATGTTTCAACATAGCACCACACTTTCATGCATGTGATAGGGCCACATGCAAGTCCTTGAGGTGTTTCGATGCCCCGGAGCACGGTTTCTTGTGGAACCCTGACCCGTGGGCCTCGCGACGTCTACCCCCGAGACTTTCTTCTGACGGGGGTAACCCGGTGTATCCCTCTCTTGTTTTGTATTTGTCTAGGTCATAGGATGTTGTAAAACCATGTTGGGTCACAAGGGGAGTGACTATATCCTACCCTCTAGTGCCGAAATAGGGACTTTCCCCCTTAGACAAGACCGGAACCCTTGCTTTTAGGTTAGAGTGCATGCCTGTGAAGGGGGACACATGCACCCGGGGACTAGGTTTTGTATGTTTCAACATAGCACAACACTTTCATGCATGTGCTAGGGCCACATGCAAGTCCTTGAGGTGTTTCGATGCCCCGGAGCGCGGTTTCCTGCAGAACCCTGACCCGTGCGCCTAGGATCGTCTACCCCCTAGACTTTCTTCTGACGGGGGTAGCCCGGTGTAGCCCTCTCCTGTTTTGTGTTTGTTTAGGTCATAGGATGATGTAAAACCATGTTGGGTCACAAGGGGAGTGACAATATCCTACTCTCTAGTGCCGGAACGGGGACTTTCCCCTTAGACGAGCCCGGAACCCTTGCTTTTAGGTTACAGAGCATGCCTGCGAAGGGGGACACATGCACCCGGGGACTAGGTTTTGTATGTTTCAACATAGCACCACACTTTCATGCATGTTCTAGGGCCACATGCAAGTCCTTGAGGTGTTTTCGATGCCCTAGAGCGCGGTTTCCTGCGGAACCCTGACCTGTGGGCCTCGTGTCGTCTACCCCCTAGACTTTCTTCTGACGGGGGTACCCGCTGTAGCCCTCTCTTGTTTTGTGTTTGTTTAGGTCATAGGATGATCTAAAACCATGTTGGGTCATAGGGGGGTGACAATATCCTACTCTCTAGTGCCGGAACGGGGACTTTCCCCCTTAGACGAGCCCGGAACCCTTGCTTTTAGGTTACACTACATGCCTGCGAAGGGGGACACATGCACCCGGGGACTAGGTTTTGTATGTTTCAACATAGCACCACACTTTCATGCATGTACTAGGACCATATGCAAGTCCTTGAGGTGTTTCGATGACCCGGAGCGCGGTTTCCTGCGGAACCCTGACCCGTGTACCTCGCGTCGTCTACCCCCTAGACTTTCTTCTGAGGGGGGTAGCCCGGTGTAGCCCTCTCTTGTTTTGTGTTTGTTTAGTTCATAGGATGATGTAAAACCATGTTGGGTCACAAGGGGAGTGAAAATATCCTACTCTCTAGTGCCGGATCGGGAACTTTCCCCCTTAGACGAGACCGGAACCCTTGCTTTTACGTTACAATGCATGCTTGCGAAGGGGGACACATGCACCCGGGGACTAGGTTTTATTTGTTTCAACATAGCACCACACTTTCATGCATGTGCTAGGGCCAGATGCAAGTCCTTGAGGTGTTTCGATGCCCCGGAGCGCTCCATTTATGGACTGAACCCAAGCATCCCGGAGTTGGAATCAACGTTTTGATAAAGTAATCAAAATCTTTGGATTTATACAAACTTATGGAGAAGCTTGTATTTACAAGAAAGTGAGTGGGAGCTCTGTAGCATTCCTATTACTATATGTAGATGACATATTGTTGATTGGGAATGATATATAGACGAGCCCAGAA
>CAJUXJ010000136.1:0-22537 GCA_910589775.1 Avena eriantha
CGCAATGACCGGGGGGATCGTTTCGTTCGATCCCCCGAGGGAGTAGTATCATTTTTCCAAAAAAGAAAGAAAACAAGAAAAACTGCCGACAACGGCGAAACGATGAAAAAACGAAGAAGTCCTGCAACCATTGCGCTCTCTGGAGAATTCCCACCACGATCATAGCACTTCAAATTGCCGCATATCAAGCAGCCCCTCCGGAGAGGTTTTATCTACCTAACAAGGTATAGCTAAGGAGAAGTCCATCCCCTATCCAGGGGTGGAGCTCCTAGTCTACCTACCTTGATTTTTGGCGAACACCTTTAGATGCACGTGTTTCTTCTGAACAATTTGAGTGGTTATAAATCGAAAACGGACTTCGTACGAGAAAGTTATGCTTGTTTTAGTGAACACTGCGCAAAACTGATTTTGAACCGAAAACAAGAACTAAATCTTGGCTAGTTAAAAACCAACTCTTTTTCTTTGCAATACCTAAATCTAAATCTAGCAAAGCTCTACTCTAAACAATCTCCTAGGTGCCGTATTTAAGGAGAATTTTAGGGTATTTTTGAAAGCTTATGGGGTATGATGAAAACTAACTTCAAGATGCGATGGATATATTCTATGGTTCTACTTTGGCTTTGTATATTTTATTGATCTAAAATTATAATTGTTGCTTCAATCAATGTATTTTTGTAAGGATATATGTACATGCTTGCTCAATTGGATATATTGTGGTTTAGATCCGCTATGGTAAGGTGTCAATTTTCACAGAAATTACATCACAATCCTAAGTATGGATGAGATGGTAACAAATAGGAAAATAAAAAAAGTGTGCAGACAAGAAGTCAATATGATTATTTTTACATTGTGGTCATCTTCTATGTTGCTATACACTATTAATGTCAATTTTTTACCATTACTTTAGTGAGATATCCGAGAGTTGCTTTAGAAATTCTCTTGTCTTGACTCAAGAGACTCACGTGAATAAGATTTCTCGTCTTAGAGAGATTTATCATGGATCTTATTATGAGTATGAGCATATACAGGTTAATATTGAGATATTCATCATTCTTACACAGAGAATTTAATACTTTAGAGATTATGTTGGTATTTAAAAAGATATCACGTTTCAGTTGGTTTAGCGCATCATTGAGTTGATTTGTTTTACTAGTGACGAGAACAACTACCAAAACAATTTTCTTAGCAACAAATATGATCAAGACCGAGTTGGACAATGAGATGTCGCAATGGCTTCTTGATGACTTCACGACGTGCTACATTGTCTAAGGGATGTTAGAAAGTCATGGTCAAAAAAAGTACAAACGGTTTTTAACAAGTAGATTTTTGCCATTTTCCCGGACTTCCTTTAAACTTGAATCGTTGGTATTTTTTTAGGTTGTAAATATATTTTTTGTTCCTATCGTAGTACTAAGTGATTGTCTTATAACCGCATATATAGCAACAAAGTCTCTGCATGTTGCATTATTTTTTTAAATTTGCCCTACCTCAGATTCTTTCCGTCCTTCGCCACTGCCCCTATTGATCAACTTTTTCCCTATTTTTACAAAGAAGCTCTTCCCTCCGGTTTCTATTCTCGGAAGCTAGGCAATTGATGGAGCGGTCCGTGGAAAAAAGAAGAATTAGGAAAAATATAAATGGCCGTGTTATTAGTATTATTGAATTGTTACCCTAGTTAATTATTCCAAAATTTCGAACCGAAAGAAATAGGATAGGTAACATATTAATATTCTTAAACAAGTGTGTTGGTACGGAATGTACCTGTAGGAACATAAAAAATAAATCAATTTTCCAAAAAAAAATTGCAACCATCATTCGTTTTGTCTGCGTTGAGATCATGTGCTAGACGTAGATAGTACCATGGCCCAACTACCCTGCCTAATGGGCAAGCCCAATAAATATACCTTCTGGGCGTCCCCCGCTAAACGGGCTCGAACTTTTAGCCTTCTGAGATGCACAGTTCCTCGTGGAGAGACCAGGAGTTCACCTGTCAGCAAATCTCACCGGCGGTCCGGCAGTAGCAGCAGCAACGACAGCGCGTATCCCCTTGTCTTCCTGCTCCGAGACTGCTACCAACTGGCTCCTGCTTTTTGCCCTATATGAACGCATGAAAGTTGAACGCAGCGTGCCACGAGACTTGGTTCAAAAAAAAAAAACGTGCCACGAGACTATGATTCGTCGCAATCGCTGAACTCTCTTGTGTCGCCTCTGAGGTCTTCTTGTGGCACAATTGTTCGGGCACCAAGTCCTGCCATCTGCCGTTCTGAAAATGAGGCATGAGTGTGCCTGTCCATACATGGTCTGGGAACAGTTCGATTACTGGTATGGTATGGCGTGGTTTTCTAATGATTCACACCCACGAGGCACAGGTTCACATTTCCCTCCGAAAATCACAGGGGAAAAGCCCTGAAGATAAATTACCCAACGTGTGATTTTTTTTGGCAGCATCCAACGTGTGATTGTTCGAAGTAGCACCAATGCCCTTTTTTTTCTAGCGGAATATAGACTGATCAGTCGCCAGAACGCTATGAAATCCGATACATTCTTGCTGGGCCATCTTTAGTTTTTTCTTCAAAAACTGGCCCATCTTTAGTTGTCCAGTAGGAGCATCAAATTATTTTCTCTGCGGCCCAACAACCACTTAGGCTAGCTCCTGACCGGATGAGGGCATGCAGCAAAGCTCCAGTAAATACTAACTCCCTGGAAAAAAAAGGGCAAAATGGGTCTAACATCATTGAAGATCTTTGCAAAATGGGCCAACGTAGCTCTTCCTTAAAGATAGTTCTACATCTATAAAGGCTAGGTAAGTTCTCCAAAAGAAAAAATCTATAGAGGCTAGGTCTAACATTATTGAAGATCCTTGCATTCCTTGTTTTATAAATGGACCATGCACATAGAATAATGAGCTAACTGTACCGGAGGTACAGAAACCTGTGTCTTCCGTGCAACATGGTACACCAACTTGCAACTTGTGATCGACTAGTGCATAAACTTGTCATACGGGTGCAAACTGCTCACAAATTAACCTGGGATATATCGTGTGGCATTGTTATTTTTTTTGAAAAAAGTCTTGAAACTTTTTCTATCTCAAAAGTGGCCTTCTCCTCTTTCCCTAAATCCACTAATAGCACGTCGTCATGCTTGCTCGGCTCCATGGTGTCAGTCATTCCGTCTGCCGACTTACGCTTGCGTACACCATTTACAACCGTGAAGATCGAGAAATAGACGTAAGATGGTAACTTCCTATCACCGGCCGCCACACTATCGTCTGCAAGACCTTGACACTAATGTCTTTCAGCCGTGATCGATGTCGTCGTGGTTGGCCAACCGGTCGACGGTGGACAACACCTGCAGCCAAAGGAGGAGACGGAGGCTTCTTCGCGGACTTTTGCGTGGCCACCAAGCATGTCGCAACAGAAGGAGGCAAAAGAGGATTCTTCACGGACTTTTGCAAGGCTGTTGGGCGTGTCGCAGCGGGCCAGTTCCTTGGTGGCTTCTTCTACATCTTGGTAGTCGATCTAATCTTGCTACGTGTGTAGTTCCTATCAATCTCTACTCAGACAAAGTAATGTTAGTGTTAGAGCTATATTATGTATTGTGTATTTCCCCGTTTGTATGAGGGGTTTCTTGCATATTATCCACACATGTACATGTATATATACTGGCCTTTGGCTTCCTGGGAATACAAGTTGCTTATGCTCAGAATGGCGTTGCTGAGCACAAGCATCGTCACCTTCTTGAGATGGCTTGTGCGTTGATGATTGCTGCATCTCTTCCGCCTCACTTTTGGGTTGAGGCTATTTTCACTGCCACCTATCTTGTCAATATTCAACCCTCTGCTGCTATGTAGGGTGATATTCCTCTCGAGCGTCTCTCTGCTTCTGATTATTCGGTGCTTCGTTGTTTGGTTGTATTTGCTATGTTCTTCTTGCCCCTCGTGAATGCACAAAACTGACCCTTTAGTCTGTTGAGTGTGTCTTTCTTGGATACAGTGATGAGCACAAGGGCTATCGGCGTTGGGACCTTGTTGGCCGTCGGATGCGCATTTCTCGTGATGTCACTTTTGATGAGTCACGTCCCTTCTACCCATGCCACTCCTTCTCGGTGGAGGATATATCCTTTCTCTTGTTTCCTGACACACCACCCTCCATTCCTATTGATCCTCCTCCATGCCCCATCCTTGCTGATACCTCGCCTTCCCCACCGCCACCCTCATCACCACCTAGTTATTCTCATTCCTCTTCTGACCCTCCACTCACCTCACCATTGTCTCCTTTTCCCTTCCATTATTCTCGTCGCTCTCATGTTCCATATGCTTCCTCCGATGTTTCTTCTTCTGATACGTCTTCTTCCTCTGATGAGCCACCTCCTCCTCTTACTGCTCGCCATCGTCATTCACCTAATTGCTACTCTCATAGTCACTATGGTCTTTTTGTTTCTCTTGAGCCGACTTCTTATCGGGATGCTGAGCGTTATCCCGAATGGCAGCTTTCCATGGCCGAGGAGATTCCTACGCTTGAGCGAACTGGCACCTGGGATCTTTTCTCTCCTCCTCCTGGTGTTCGTCCCATCACATGCAAGTGGGTCTACAAGATTAAGACTCGCTCTGATGGATCTCTTGAGCGCTACAAAGCGCATCTTGTGGCTCGTGGCTTTCAGCAGGAGCATGGCCGTGATTATGATGAGACTTTGGCCCCTATGGTCCATAGGACCACTTTGTGCACTCTTCTTGATGTGACCTTTGTTCGCCACTGGTTTGTGTCTCAGCTTGATGTTTAGAACGCATTTCTTAATGGTGAGTTGTGTGAGGAGGTTTACATGCAGCCTCCTCCAGGGTACTATGTCCCTGATGGCATGGTTTGTCGTCTTCGACGCTCTCTTTATGGCCTAAAATAGGCTCCTCGCGCCTGGTTTGAGTGTTTCGCCTCTGTGGTGACTGCTGCTGACTTCTCACCCATCGCTCATGATCCCGTTATTTGTTCACACTTCTCCTTGTGGGCGGACTCTTCTCCTCCTCTATGTTGATGACATGATCATCACTAGCAGTGATTCTGAGTATATTGCCTTTGTTAAGGCTCGTCTTTGTGAGCAGTTTCTTATGACTGATCTTGGTCCTCTTTGCTACTTTCTTGGGATTGAGGTTTCCTCCACTTCTGATAGATTTTAAATCTCCTAGGAAAAGTATATACAAGATCTCCTTGCTCATGCTGCTCTTGGTGATGAGCGCATCGTTGAGACTCCTATGGAGCTCCATGTCCAGCTTTGTGCTTCTCATGGTGATCATGTCCCTGATTCGACGTGCTATCATCATCTTGTTGGGAGCCTTGTTTATCTTGCTGTCACTCGCCCAGATATATCCTATCATGTCCATATTCTAAGTCAGTTTATTTCTGCTCCCACTTCCTTTCACTATAGTCACCTTCTTCGTATTCTACGCTATCTTTGTGGGTCGATCTCTCACCGTCTTTTCTTTCCCCGTTACAGCTCGTTACATCTCCAAGCCTATTCAGACGCTACGTGGGCTAGTGATCATTCTGATCGTCATTCCCTTTCTACTTACTTTGTTTTTCTTGGTGGTTCTCTCATTGCCTAGAAGACGAAGAAATAGACTGCAGTTTCCTATTCGAGTAGAGGCCGAGTTGCGATCTATGACTTTTTAGATGGTAGAGGTGACTTGGTTACTATGGTTATTGGAGGATTTTGGTGTTTCTGTTATTTCTGTTATGACACCTACTACCCTCTTGTCTGACAGTACATGAGCTATCAGTATTGTGCGCGACCCTGTGAAACATGAGCTTAGTAAGCATATTGGTGTTGATGCTTGTTTTGTGCGCGCTAGTGTCCAGGATTAGATTATTGCTCTTCAGTATGTGCCTTCAGAGTTACAGTTGGAGAATTTCTTCACGAAGGCCAGACTAAAGCACATCATGACTTTTACCTCTCCAAACTCAGTGTTGTAGATCCACCATGAGTTTGAGGGGGGTGTTAGAGCTATATTATGTATTGTGTATTTCCTCGTTTGTATGAGGGGTTTCATGCATATTTTCCACACCTGTACATGTACATATACTAGCATTTGGCCTCCTGGGAATACAAGTTGCTTATTCCTAACAGCTAGATGCGTCCAATGGCGGACTTTCATGGAGGCCTACCTGGCCATGGCCCTCCCAATATTGGTGCAATTTCCATAATTAGTAGTGTTGTTAAGACTAAACTAATCAAGATTAGGAATAATTATAGCTATTAATTGGTTTAATCAGGATTTGGCCCCTCCTTATTCTTTTTCCAAGGTCCGCCACTAGATGTGTCGCAAGATGGCGCATGTTTTCCTTCTCGAACAAACATGTTATCAGAAGCATTGGATCGGACCACCCCTTTGATGTCATGTATCCATGATAAAATTCAGATACAATTTCCAGTTGCAATATGAAAAACGATTCGCTAGTTTTCAAATGCCTAAGAACTTCTTATGTTTCAGTCACCTCTCTCATTATTGGATTTACCTCGCGATTCGTGCAATATGAGAGTTACACATGAGTTGCAACTAGGTTGCAACTGAGAACTGGTATAATTTTTTAAATTGCAACTAGGTTGCAACTAAGAATTAACACAAATAGTAGAATAGCGTCAGCCAACTTAGACATAAAAAGTTTTTAGTCACCTGAGATCTAGACGCTCCCTATGAAAAGTGCACTAATTATTTATGCATGGTTGTGTACCAGTGTACGAATCTTGATCAAATTTTCACACATGCATACGTGCAACGTTTACTCTTGCTTGCATATCCATATTGCCAAGTGTAGTTCTTTGATCATCTTAAACGAGCTCAAATTCAAAAATATAAGATGTGCTCCATATTTTAGTATGGAGGGAGTATATCCATCTTGGCAAGTGTAGTTCAGGCTTAACAAAACTAGCGCATATTCAGATCGTTGCACACAAATTTCATTGGAGAGAGCCGAGGGTGTCAAAGATGATAAGTCATGACCAATCTGAAGATTAGCTTCCACGCATGATACACCGGCGTGCGCACATAGGTGGTCACAGTCGAATGGTATGATAGTTTTCAATCTTAGCAAATTACTAGCTAGTAATCAAAAAACATATTTGGTAGTGTTGGGGGGGGGGCAGTGGCCCCCTGGCCTCAACATAGCTCCTCCGTTGGTCGCAGACACCGCTCACGGAAGCTGCCCCACCGTGTCGCATGACATGACAGAACGACTGCTGCAACATGCGCTAATACCAGGCAGTAGTGCTTCGGTGACCGCGGCTCTTGTGTGGCCTGTCGTCCTCGAAGAGACACATTGTAATGCGCGGAATGTAGCTCGAGGAAAGATGGCTCAATTAGGACGGTGGAGGAATCTTCAGCAGCACCTTAGGGAGATCGAGAGGCGTAGCTAGGAAGCAGTGACGGTGACAAATTGAGCGTGGCAGACGTTTGCGGTACCGAAGAAGATGATGACACATCCATCAATTCAGGGTATCCGGGGACATCCAATTTTCAATCTCCTCTCGATGAGGAAAAGATAACATGCATGGTGCATAAGCTCGGGGAGAGCTCTAGCTATGAGTTAGACAAAAGACGTCGGTGATGGTGAACTTGGGGTGCTGAACACAGTCTATATCCCGATTGGCATTTAGATCGGCGGCATGCACCCGCGGCATCCGCCATCCTCATGGCCATCTCATCTTTCGCGCATCTGATGTGGCCATGACCACCCACATGCGCCATCTTATCATGGTCTCCACTCGCCATGAGGTAGTGTGTAATATCCCAAGAAAATAGGAAAAGGCCAAGGGACAATATTGAAAAGGTGCATTTCATTTTAGGACATGAAATTGAGAGGGAATTTGAAATTTTTATGTTTTGAATGTTAACACTTAATATTTGAAGCTAGAGTTGAGTTCGACTCGATTCAACCCTACGAATTGAATTCATATTCAAAGTTGTTTTGTTTGAGAGTCGTTTAATAGTATAGTTTCACCAAACATAAAACAATTGTTCATAACCACACACTCACTTATGATCAAGAAACTAAACACGACACTACAAAGAAATACTTGGAATTCAAAATTGTGATTTGAATTATTCAAAACTGAGTGTTCACAAGAGAATGCATATAACTATTAAAGAGAAAATCATCACAAGTGAAATCACATCAAACTTAAGTAAATTTTAACTTGATTCATAATCCAAATGAGTACAAGTTGAAATCACAAAGCTTGATGCAAAAGTAGAAGGAAAATCCTAAAAACTAAACCTATCTATTTCTTATCCATCTTCTCATCTTCTTATCTTCATTCTACACTCCATCTTTATCTTGATCCTTCAAATCTGCAAACAAAAACACACAAAAGAACCTTTTGGCAAGGTAAAATGTAGGGCAAAATCAAATTAATATTGAATCCAAAACTAGAATCTAGGAACAAGTCCTGAATCCAAGTGGCTTGAGCTGATCAACCATAAATCCCAGGAATGACAACAAAATTAAACAGTAGGAATAACAAGAACCAAATTTTCCGCACTCTGTTTCGCCGCCGTGCCGCCGACGAGATGTCGCCACGCCGCTCGAGCTCCTCCGGGTACCACAGCGTGCGGATCTGCTCGAACGACAACTTCTATGCCGAGATACGCACCGGTGACGAGCGCATCGGTCTCGGCACGTTCGAGACAACGCACGAGGCGGCGCGCGCGTACGACGCGGTGGCGTGGCGGCTCGGGCGCCCACACGCCTCGATGAACTTCCACGAAGTGTGGACGTGCGAGCAAGCCGAGGCGCTCGCGCCACCGCCACGCATCATCACCAAGGAGGAGCACGCCCGGCAACGCGCCTTGGAGCATCGCCTTCTTATCACCGAGTGGGACGAGCGTGTGCGTATCGAGTGGCCGCGGCGGTTCCCGGAAGACGTGGCCGCCGAGAAACAGTTCTAAGCCACCCAAAAGTTGTTGGGTTCGCAGCATAGAAAACAAAAAAATTCCTACGATGAGAATTATACTCCAAGATCTATCTACTAGATACAGAGCAACGGGTAGATATACATCCATGGAGAACTTACCCTCGAAGACAACAGAGTTTTGTTAACAAGTTGGAACTCGTGGATGATATAGTCGTACGCTTGCCGATCTCAAGATCGTGTGAAAGTCTGAGCGCCGCAAATCAGCAGCGCATCCGTCCTCGCACACATGTTCAAGCCACCGGACAACCTCCACCTCCTCGCTCCAGCGAATCAGCGGAAGCAGCAACTCCTTCCAAACGCAAGGCCACCGGGAACATGTATCTCGCTAATCCGAGACCATAGGGGAATATCTAGAGGGGGAGAGAGATCTTTCACGAGGAGGTGTGCTTTGTGAGGGAGGAGAGGGGGCCTTTTATAGGAGAGGGGCTCCTCCCCTACCATGGCCGGCGGCCAAGGAGTGTGCCCCCACCTCTTCCTCATTCATGTGGTGGAAGCTCCACTCACATCAATTTTGACTCCACCCAAAATTCCACTCACATGCATTAAATTCCCATCAAATTTAATGCAACTCTCAATTAATAAAACTCTTTTATTTATTTTATTCAGAATTTTTTTAATTACTTTAATTAACAAACATTCACATAAAACCCCTTGCAATATTTCAATATCACATGCAGAACCACTTTCAACAATTTCACCCGAAACAATTTCGGTTTCTATCGAAACAATTCCTGTTTCTATTGAAACAATTCCTGCGATTTGCAATCCTTTTGTCTGAAACATATGTGCTCCAAAATGGAGTCCGACAACCCTTAAGTGTGTCACCCTACGGTTCGCGAATAATACAGATATGATTGAGACTCCTCTCAGATCAATAATCAAAAGTGGGACCTAGAGATCCATACTGACTCCTGCACATTCAACGATGACTTCTGTGATCGTGAGAACCTTTAACGCTAGTAACTTGATCCCTTTGTCTCGTGATATAATACATGTCCTAGATTCGATCATCGGTATCCAAATACCTAGTTTGATCTCGTTACCGACATGCACTCTTTTCTCGTTCCCGTGATATAACATTCTAGTGATCACATCACTTGCTTGCAAGCTATCTTAATGTGATATCACCGAGAGGGTCCAGAGTATATCTATCCGTCATCGGGATTTACAAATTCCACTCTTGATCCATGAGCCTCAACATAACACCTGCGTAGCACTGAACCCACATTTATAATCACCCTGTTGAGGTGTGACGTTTGATGTTATCAAGATACTCTTCTGGTGTTAGCAATTAACATGATCTCATGGTCTAAGGACTAAGATTACTTCGTATGATGTTTATAGCAATGTAAACATAATGACTTGATCGTAATGCTATACTTAGGATGAATGTTTATCACATCATTTCACAAATGTTGTGACCTCATTATTAACAACATCCAATGTCCATGATCAGGAAACCTTGATCATCTTGTTAATCAACGAGCTAGTCTTAAAGAGAGGCATAACTAGGAACCCTTTTTGTTTATTAAACACACATGTATTAACGTTTCCTTTCAATACAATTATAGCATGCAAAATAAAATATCTATCATATACAAGGAATACATAATAACAAATTTAGTATTGCCTCTCAGGGCATATTTCCTTCAGTCTCCCACTTGCACTAGAGACAATAATCTAGTTTACATAGTGATAAATCTAACACCCACGGAATTCTAGTGTCGATATGTTTTGCCCTAGGGAGAACTTTAGTCAACGGATCCGCTACATTCAGGTCCGTGTGTACTTTACAAATCTTTATATCTCCATCCTTGACATGCTCACGGATGGAGTGAAACTGGCGCTTAATATGCTTGGAATTCTTGTGAGACCTTGGTTCCTTGGCATTGGCTATGGTTCCATTGTTGTCACAATAGATCACCATTGGATCCAATGCACTAGGAACCACACCTAGTTCCGTTATGAACTCCTTCATCCAAACCGCTTCCTGCGCCGCTTCTGAAGCAGCAACATATTCCGCATCCGTCGTTGATCCAGCCAGCACAGGTTGTTTGGAACTCCTCCAACTAGCTGTTGCTCCGTTCAAGAGAAATACATATCCGGATTGAGACTTAGAGTCATCCAGATCGGTGTCAAAACTAGCATCGACATAACACTTAGCGACTAGCTCTTGTTCACCTCCGTATACAAGAAACACATCCTTAGTTCTTCTTAAGTACTTAAGGATATTCTTGACCGCTATCCAGTGTTCCGAACCTGGATCAGATTGGTACCTACTAGTCAAACTAATAGCATGTGCCACATCCGATCTTGTACATAGCATGGCGTACATTATAGAGCCTATGGCTGAGGCATATGGGGATCTTATCCATTATCTCTCTTTCTTCCGCCGTAGCCGGACTTTGAGTCTTACTCAATATCTTGCCTTGCAACATAGGTAAGAACCCCTTCTTACTTCCGTCCATATTAAACTTCTTTAATACCTTATTAAGGTATGTACTCTGCGATAGCCCAATTAGGCGTCTTGATCTATCTCTATAGATTTTAATGCCTAATATATATGATGCTTCACTAAGGTCTTTCATCGAAAATTTGTTGTTTAGATAACTTTTAACACTGTTTAAAAGATCTATATCATTTCTAATCAATAATATGCCATCCATATATAATATCAGAAATTCCACATTGCTCCCACTCACTTTCTTGTAAATACAAGCCTCTCCATAAGTTTGGACAAATACAAACTCTTTAATCACCTCATCAAAGCAGAGATTCCAACTCCGGGATGCTTGCTTCAATCAATAGATGGATCACTGAAGTTTGCATACCTTGTCAGCATCCTTAGGATCGACAAAACCCATAGGTTGTATCATATACAAATCTTCTTCAATATAACCATTGAGAAACACAGTTTTGACATCCATCTGCCATATTTTATAATCGAAATATGCAGTAATTGCTAACATAATCCTAACCGACTTAAGCATCGCTACGGGAGACAATGTCTCATCATAGTCAACTTCTTGAATTTGTCGAAACCCCTTTCTGACAAGTCGAGCTTTATAGATGGTCACATTACCATCAGCATCAGTTTTTCTTTTGAAAATCCATTTATTCTCAACGGCCTTTCGATCGTGAGGTAAGTCCACCAAGGTCCAAACCTGGTTTTCGTACATAGATTCCATCTCGGATTTCATGGCTTCTAGTCATTTGTTGGAATCCGGGCTCCTCATCGCTTCTTCATACGTCGCAAGGTCATCTATTTCATTAATCATGAAATTCATAATAGGATTGTCATATAGTTCAGGAGCTGCACGTGTCCTGCTTGACCTACGAGTTTTGGTAGTGTCCTATTTCGGAGTTTCATGATCAATATCATTAGCTCTCTCTTCATTAGGTAAAGTCAACTCCGAAACAACTTTCGGTGTTGCGCTACTCGCCATTTCATGAAGAGAAGGTTCAATAACCTCTTCGAGTTCTACCTTCCGACTACTCACACCTTTCGCGAGAAACTCCTTCTCAAGAAAGGATCCATTTTTGGCAACAAAAACCTTGCCCTCGGATCTGTGATAGAAGGTATACCCAATCGTTTCCTTAGGATATCCTATGAAGACGCATTTTTCCGTTTTGGGTTCGAGTTTATCCGGCTGAAGTTTCTTCACATAAACGTCGCATCCCCAAACTTTAAGAAATGACAGCTTAAGTTTGTCTCCAAACCATAATTTATATGGTGTCGATTCAACAGATTTAGATGGTGCCCGATTTAAAGTGAATGCAGCGGTTTCTAGTGCATAACCCCAAAATGACAGTGGCAAGTCAGTCAGAGACATCATAGATCGAACCATATCCAATAAAGTACGATTACGACGTTCCGACACACCATTACGTTGTGGTATTCCGGCAGGCGTGAGTTGTGAAACTATTCCATAGTCTTTCACATGTGTGCTAAACTCGTAACTAAGATACTCTCCTCCATGATCGGACCGCAGAAATTTGATCTTTCTGTTACGATGATTTTCCACTTCATTTTGAAATTTCTTGAACTTTTCAAAGGTTTTAGACTTGTGTTTCATCAAATAGATATACCCGTATCTACTCAAATCATTCGTGAAAGTAACAAAATAACGATATCCACCTCGCGCCGACACACTCATTTGTCCACATACATCAGCATGTATGATTTCCAATAAATCTGTCGCCCGTTCCATTGAACCGGAAAACGGCGTTCTAGTCATCTTGCCCATAAGGCATGGCTCACATATATCAAATGATTCAAAATCAAGTGATTCCAAAAGTCCATCAAAATGGAGTTTCTTCATGCGTTTAACGTCAATATGAGCTAAACGGCAGTGCCACATATATGTAGATATATCATTATCAAGTTTGCCCTTTTAGCATCAACATAATGAATATGCATAATACTACTATCGAGATCCAACAGAAATAAACCATTCAACACAGGTGCATGACCATAAAAGATATTATCCGTATAAATCGAACAACCATTGTTTTCCGATTTAAAGGAATAACCACTTCGTATCAAACACGATCCGGATACAATGCTCATGCTCAGTGCAGGCACAAAATAACAATTATTCAGATTTATCACTAATCCCGATGGCATATGGAGAGGCAACGTTCCGACGACGATCACATCAACACTTGATCCATTGCCAACCCGCATCATGACCTCATCCCTTGCTAGCTGTCGCTTGTTCCACAACCCCTGAATCGAGTTACATATATTAGCAATCGATCCCGTATCAAATACCCAGGTACTACTACGAGTACTAGTCAAGTACACATCAATAACATGTATATCACATATACCTTTGTTTGCCTTGCTAGCCTTCTTGTCTTCCAAATACTTGGGGCAGTTGCGCTTCCAATGGCTAGACCCCTTGCAATAGTAGCACTCGGTATCAGACTTAGGGCCAGCTCGGGGTTTCTTTTCAGGTGCGGCAACAGATTTGCCGCCATTCTTTCCCTTCTACTTGCCTTTCTTGTCCTTCTTGAAACCGGTGGTCTTATTGATCATCAACACTAGATGTTCTTTCCTAATCTCCACTTCTGTAGTCTTAAGCATTGACAAAAGCTCGGAAAGAGACTTCTTCATGCCCTGCATGTTATAGTTCATCACGAAGCTCTTGTAGCTAGGTGGCAGAGATTGGAGAACACGATGTATGCCTAAGTCACTGGGAATCGTTATTCCCAAGGACACAAGCTTATCGGCGTACCTAGACATTTTGAGTACGTGCTCACTGACAGAGCTGTTCTCCTCCATCATGCAGCTAAAGAACTTTTCAGAAGCATTATAACTCTCTACGGTAGCATGGGTATCGAAAATCATTTTCAATTCTCCCATGGTATCAAAGGCATTGCCATTTTCGAAACGCTTTCGAAGTTCTTGTTGGAGATATGCCCAAGAGGCAATAATAAAAGTGATTATTATTATATCTTTGTGTTTATGATGAATGTTTACATCCCATGCTATAATTGTATTATTAGGAAACACTAATACATGTGTGTTTTGTAAACATATAAGAGTCCCTAGTAAGCCTCTTGTTGAACTAGCTTGTTGATTAATTGATGATCATGGTTTCCTGATCATGGACATTAGGATGTGATTAATAACAAGGTTATATCATTAGGAGAATGATGTGATGGACACACACCCATAGTAAGCGTAGCATAAGATCAAGTCATTAAGTTCGTATTGCTGTAAGCTTTCAAATACATAGTAACCTATTCCTTCGACCATGAGGTTGTGTTAATCACCATCACCGGATGGATACTTTGATGACATCAAACGCCGCTTCGTAACTGGGTGGTTATAAAAGTGTCATTGGGTATTCTGAAAGTATGTGTTGAAGCGCATGAACCAAGATTGGGATTTGTCCATCCATATGACGGATAGATATGCTCTGGGCCCTCTCGGTGGAATGTCATCTAGTTAGCTTGCAAGCATGTGACTAGGTCACAAGGGATGACATATCACGGAACGAGTAAAGAGTACTTATCAGTAACGAGGTAGAACTAGGTATGGAGATACCGACGATCAAACCTCGGATAAGTATAGTATCGCGAGACAAAGGGAATTAGTTTCGTATGTAAGTGGTTCAATCGATCACGAAGTCATCGTTGAGTATGTGGGAGCCATTATGGATCTCCAGGTCCCGCTGATGGTTATTGATAGGAGATGTGTCTCTATCATGTCTACATATTCACGAACCGTAGGGTGACACACTTAAGGTTCGAAGTTGTTTTAAGTAGATATGGAATGTGCGTTGGAGACCGAATGTTGTTCGGAGTCTCGGATTGGATTCGGGACATCACGAGGAGATCCGGAATGGTCCGGAGAATAAGATTCATATATAGGAGATCATTTTCTGAGTTAGGAAATGTTCCGGAGTGTTTGTATGAGGATTCTAGAAGGTTTCGGAATGTTCCGGAAGGTTCTAGAAGATATCTTGGAGTTTGCTTGAAAATCAAGATAGGGATCAAGGAGTCCTGGTGGGTCAAGATACGGATTCGTGGGGGAGGAGGACTCCTCCCCCCACCTCCAATCCGCCGGCCATAGAGAGGGAGGGGAGTCCTACAAGGACTCCCCCTCCCTAGGCGCCTCCCCTCTTTAAATAGAGGGGCAGGGGCGCCCCCTCCTCCCTGCTCTCATAACACCCAATCTCTGCCGCCTCTCTCCTCCACCATCTTCTGCACAGGCATAGGCGAAGCCCTGCAGAATTCTCTACTCCACCACCACCACCACCACCACGCCGTCGTGCTGCTGGGATTCCGTGGAGAAGATCTACTACCTCCGCTGCTCGCTGGAACGGGGAGAGGAAGGTCTGCTTCGACTCCGCACGTGTGACCGACTGCGGAAGCGCTGCCGAAACGCGGCGCCGGAAGGATCGTCTACTTGACCGAGGGCGGAAGCGCTGCTGGAACGCGACGCCGGAAGGATCGTCCACACGATCTTGAGATCGGCAAGTGATCGACTACATCAACCACGAGATCTAATCTCGTTAACGCTTTCGGATCTACGAGGGTTAGTTCCTATCTATCTCGTTGCTCATGTCTAATAGATTAGATCTTGGCTTTTATCTAGATTAGATCTAGGTTTTGTTCGTTCTTGCGGTAGAATTTTTTGTTTTCCATGCTACGAACCCATCAGTGGTATCAGAGCCGTATCTATGCGTAGATCTGTTGCACGAGTAGAACACAATGTTTTGTGGGCGTTGATGCTTTTGTTGTCGGTGTCTTAGCGTGTACTTTGCATCTTGCGGCATGGTGGGATGAAGCGGCTCGGGCTAACATTACATGTCATCGCACATGAGACTTGCTCCACGCTTGACGTGCAACTTGCTTTGCACAAGTGGCTTTGCGGGTGTCTGTCTCTCCCACCATAGTTAAGATTCAATTTACAATGAGCATCTTGACAACACTTGTATCAACGTTGTGGTTCTTGTTCGTAGGTAAGATCGGTCTTATGCGAAAGCCCCAAACCACGTAAAACATGCAAAGAAAATTAGAGGCGTCTAACTTGTTTTTGCAGGGGTTTTGTGATGTGATATGGCCAACATGTGATTGTGATTGTATTTGATGTATGCAATGATCCTTGTTGTAATATGGCAACCGGCAGGAGCCTAATGGTTGTCTTTAATTCTGTTAAGACCTGCGTGTCTATTCATCTTGTAATAGCTTTATTCCAAGTAGTTGTAATAGTTGCTGGTGATGATGGACAACCATGAAGCGGCGCCACTGACCTTGACGCAATGCTGGTGATGATGGAGATCATGTTCGTGCTTTGGAGATGGAGATCAAAGGCGCAAGAAGAAAGGGCCATATCATATCACACTAATTATGAATTGCCTGTGATGTTAATCCTTTATGCATCTTGTATTGCTTAGATCGCGACGGTAGCATTATAAGATGATCCCTCTCACTAAATATCAAGTAATAAAGTGTTCACCCTTAGTTGGCACCGTTGCTAAGACTCGTCGTTTCGAAGCATCTCGTGATGATCGGATGTGATAGATTCTACGTGTGCATACAACGGGTGCAAGCCAGATTTGCACATGCGGAAACTAAGGTTATCTTGACGAGCCTAGCATGTACAGACATGGTCTCGGAACACGGAATACCGAAAGGTAGAGCATGAGTCATATAAATGATATGATGAACATGAAGATTGTTCGCCGATGAAACTACATCTTCTCTCGTGAAGATCGGACTTGGTGTAGTGGACTTGGTTCGTGTAATCACTAAGACAATGTGAGGGATGTTGTTTTGAGTGGGAGTTCACCTAGTTAGTTTAATAATTAAATTTGAACTCAATTTGTCATAAACTTAGTCTAAACTACTTGCAAATTGTTGTAGATTATGGCGACCCCCTCCATCAATTTCAATGCGTTCCTAGAGAAAGAAAAGCTTAAAACAATGGAAGCAATTTCACGGACTGGTTCCGTGGACTGAAGATCGTCCTCAGGGCTGGTCAGTTGACCTATGTGCTCGATGCACCGCTAGGTGACCCACCTGCAGATAATGCCACCGATGACGAAAAGAATGTTTTCGCCACTCGGAAGAATCATTACTCCACAGTTCAGTGTGCCATCCTGTACGGTTTAGAAGCGGAGCTCCAACAGCGTTTTGAGCACCACGACCCGTTCGAGATCATTAAGGAGCTCAGGCTAATTTTTGAGACTCGCGCGGCCATGGAGAGCTATGAGGCCTCCGAAAAGTTCTTTAACTGTAAGATGGAAGAAGGAAGCTCCGTTAGCGAGCACGTGCTCACCATGTCTGGGTACGCAAAGAAGCTCCAAGAGTTGGGAATATCGATTCCTAATGAATTGGGGATTCACCGTCTCCTTCAATCACTGCCACCAAGTTACAAGAACTTTGTGATGAACTACAACATGCACTGCATGAACAAGACGTTGCCTGAACTGTCGTCCATGCTGAAAACTGCTGAAGTGGAGATCAAGAAGGAGCACCAAGTGTTGATGGTCAATAAGACCACCAATTTCAAGAAACGGGGCAAGCCTAAGAACAAGGGCAACTTCAAGAAGGACGGCAAGAAAGCTGCCGCACCTGCTAAGAAGCCCAAGGCTGGTCCTAACCTGAAACTGAGTGCTTCTACTGCAAGGGTGCTGGTCACTGGAAGCGTAACTGCCCCAAGTACCTGGCGGATCTGAAGAACGGCAACATCAAGAAGAAAGGTATATTTGATATATGTGTTATAGATGTGTATCTTACTAGTAATCGTAGTAGTGCCTGGGTATTTGATACTGGTTCGGTTGCTCATATTTGTAACTCGAAACAGGAGCTGCGGAATAAACGAAGACTGGCAAGAGACGAGGTGACGATGCGCGTTGGAAATGGCTCCAAGGTTGATGTGATCGCCGTCGGCACGCTCCCTCTACATCTACCTTCGGGATTAGTTTTAAATTTAAATAATTGTTATTTGGTGCCTGCGTTAAGCATGAACATTATATCTGGATCCTGTTTATTGCGAGACGGTTACTCTTTTAAGTCTGAGAATAAAGGTTGTTCGATTTATATGAGTAATATCTTTTATGGTAATGCACCTGAGATGAATGGTTTATTCTTACTGAATCTCGATAGTAGTGATACACATGTTCACAACATAGATGCTAAACGAATAAATTGAATGATAATTCTACATACATGTGGCACTGTCGTCTTGGTCACATTGGAGTGAAGCGTATGAAGAAACTCCATTCTGATGGACTTCTTGAATCACTTGATTTTGAATCACTTGAAAGATGCGAAGCATGTCTAATGGGAAAAATGACTAAGACTCCATTCTCTGGTACAATGGAGCGAGCTACAGACTTATTGGAAATAATACATACCGATGTGTGCGGTCCAATGAGTGTAGCATCGCGTGGTGGATATCGTTATGTTCTCACTTTCACGGATGACTTGAGTAGATATGGGTATGTCTACTTTATGAAACATAAGTCCGAAACTTTCGAGAAGTTTAAGGAATTTCAAAGTGAAGTGGAAAATCATCGTAACAAGAAGATTAAGTTTCTGCGTTCTGATCGCGGAGGTGAATATCTGAGTTATGAGTTTGGCATGCATTTAAAGAAATGTGGAATACTTTCACAGTTGACACCGCCGGGAACACCACAGCGTAATGGTGTGTCCGAACGTCGTAATCGAACTCTCTTAGATATGGTTCGGTCTATGATGTCTCTTACAGATTTACCGTTATCATTTTGGGGCTATGCATTAGAGACAGCCGCATTCACTTTAAATAGGGCACCATCTAAATCCGTTGAAACGACACCGTACGAATTGTGGTTTGGTAAGAAACCTAAGTTGTCGTTCCTTAAAGTTTGGGGTTGCGAAGCATATGTAAAGAAGTTACAACCTGATAAGCTAGAACCCAAAGCGGAGAAATGCGTCTTCATAGGATACCCTAAAGAAACAATTGGGTATACCTTCTATCATAGATCCGAAGGCAAAGTTTTCGTTGCAAAGAATGGATCCTTTCTTGAGAAGGAGTTTCTCTCGAAGGAGGTGACTGGAAGGAAAGTAGAACTCGATGAGGTTATTGAACCTTCTCTCGGATTTGAGAGTAGCGCAGCACCGGAAGATGTTTTGGTGCCGCCTGCACCAATTGAAGAGGAAGCTAATGATAATGATCATGAAACTTCAAACGAAGTTACTACTGAACCTCGCAGGTCAACGAGGGTTCGTACCACTCCTGATTGGTATGACTCTGCCTTGAACGTCATGTTGGTGGACAACGCTGATGACCCTGCGACGTATGAAGAAGCTATGGTGAGCCCAGATTCCGACAAATGGCTAGAAGCCATGAAATCCGAAATGGGATCCATGTACGAAAACCAAGTGTGGACTTTGGTGGACTTACCGGATGGCCGTAAGGCTGTCGAGAACAAATGGATTTTCAAGAGAAAAACAGATGCTGATGGTAATGTTACCGTCTATAAAGCTCGACTTGTCGCGAAAGGGTTCCGACAAATTCAAGGAGTTGACTATGATGAGACTTTCTCACCAGTAGCGAAGCTAAAGTCTGTGAGGATTTTGTTAGCAATTGCTGCACATTTCGATTATGAGATTTGGCAGATGGATGTCAAAACGGCGTTCCTTAATGGTGACATTGAGGAAGAGTTGTATATGGTACAACCCAAGGGTTTTGTCGATCCTAAAGATGCTGACAAGGTATGCAAACTTCAGCGCTCCATTTATGGACTGAAGCAAGCATCCCGGAGTTGGAATCAACGTTTTGATAAAGTAATCAAAAACTTTGGATTTATACAAACTTATGGAGAAGCTTGTATTTACAAGAAAGTGAGTGGGAGCTCTGTAGCATTCCTAGTACTGTATGTAGATGACATATTGTTGATTGGGAATGATATAGAACTTCTTAATAGCGTCAAAACCTATTTGAATAATAGTTTTTCAATGAAGGATCTTGGCGAAGCGGCATACATTCTAGGCATCAAGATTTATAGAGATAGATCAAGACGCCTAATAGGGCTTTCACAAAGTACATACTTGGACAAAGTTCTAAAGAAGTTTAGAATGGAAGATAGCAAGAAAGGGTTCGTGCCCATGTTGTCAGGTAAGACCTTGAGTAAAACTCAAAGTCCAGCTACGGCAGAAGATAGAGAGAAAATGAATAATATTCCCTATGCCTCGGCCATAGGTTCTATCATGTATGCCATGCTGTGTACAAGACCGGATATAGCACATGCTGTTAGTTTGACTAGCAGATATCAAAGTGATCCTGGAATGGAGCACTGGACAGCGGTCAAAATATCCTAAAGTACCTAAATAGGACTAAGGATATGGTTCTTTCTTATGGAGGTGATGAACAGCTTGTTGTAAACGGTTACACCGATGCTAGTTGGAACACCGATCCGGATGACTCGAAGTCACAGTCGGGATACGTATTTATTTTGAATGGTGCTGCAGTGAGCTGGAGGAGTGCGAAGCAAAGCGTTGTGGCGAAATCTTCAACTGAATCGGAATACATAGCTGCTTCGGAGGCTGCACAAGAAGCCGTTTGGATGAAGGAATTCATTACTGAACTCGGCGTGGTTCCCAGTGCGTTGGACCCGATGGCCATCTACTGTGACAACACAGGTGCCATAGCTAATGCGCAGGAGCCAAGGTCACATAGCAAGCTGAAGCACATCAAGCTACGTTTCCACGCTATTCGCGAGTATGTCCGAGATGGTGACATAAAGATTTGCAAAGTACACACTGATCTGAATGTGGCAGATCCGTTGACTAAACCTCTCCCTAGGGCAAAGCATGACCAACACCAAACGCCATGGGTGTTCGGTATATTACCATGTAATCTAGATTATTGACTCTAGTGCAAGTGGGAGACTGTTGGAGATATGCCCAAGAGGCAATAATAAAAGTGATTATTATTATATCTTTGTGTTTATGATGAATGTTTACATCCCATGCTATAATTGTATTATTAGGAAACACTAATACATGTGTGTTTTGTAAACATAAAGAGTCCCTAGTAAGCCTCTTGTTGAACTAGCTTGTTGATTAATTGATGATCATGGTTTCCTGATCATGGACATTAGGATGTGATTAATAACAAGGTTATATCATTAGGAGAATGATGTGATGGACACACACCCATAGTAAGCGTAGCATAAGATCAAGTCATTAAGTTCGTATTGCTGTAAGCTTTCAAATACATAGTAACCTAATCCTTCGACCATGAGGTTATGTTAATCACCATCACCGGATGGATACTTTGATGACATCAAACGCCGCTTCGTAACTGGGTGGTTATAAAAGTGTCATTGGGTATTCTGAAAGTATGTGTTGAAGCGCATGAACCAAGATTGGGATTTGTCCATCCATATGACGGATAGATATGCTCTGGGCCCTCTCGGTGGAATGTCATCTAGTTAGCTTGCAAGCATGTGACTAGGTCACAAGGGATGACATATCACGGAACGAGTAAAGAGTACTTATCAGTAACGAGGTAGAACTAGGTATGGATACCACGATCAAACCTCGGATAAGTATATCGTGAGACAAAGGAATTAGTTTCGTATGTAAGTGGTTCAATCGATCGCGAAGTCATCGTTGAGTATGTGGAGCCATTATGGATCTCCAGGTCCCCTGATGGTTATTGATAGGAGATGTGTCTCTATCATGTCTACATATTCACGAACCGTAGGGTGACACACTTAAGGTTCGAAGTTGTTTTAAGTAGATATGGAATGTGCGTTGGACCGAATGTTGTTCGGAGTCTCGGATTGGATTCGGGACATCACGAGGAGATCCGGAATGGTCCGGAGATAAGATTCATATATAGGAGATCATTTTGAGTTAGGAAATGTTCCGGAGTGTTTTGTTGAGGATTCTAGAAGGTTTCGGAATGTTCCGGAAGGTTCTGAAGATATCTTGGAGTTTGCTTGAAAATCAAGATAGGGATCAAGGAGTCCTGTGGGTCAAGACTAGGAGTCGTGGGGGAGGAGGACTCCTCCCCCACCTCCAATCCGCCGGCCTAGAGAGGGGAGGGAGTCCTACAAGGACTCCCCCTCCC
>CAJUXJ010000137.1:0-12923 GCA_910589775.1 Avena eriantha
GTTCCATGTGTAGGCCCCACGTATGACCCCTTGCCGAACATGCGTTAACACTTAGTAAAATCCTGGATCTCTACGTGGAAACTCCAGCCGCGTCACAACCGGGGCCTAGAATGTGGCAAAGTTGGCCCAACCTTGCCTCTCCATGTACATATGTCCTAAACAAACCAAAAAAGTAGAGAGTTCCACCGGGCTACCCTCGTACGGATAGCTATAGGGGTAGACGATCCGGGGCCCCGGTCTTGGGTTTCGCCGGAGGAAGACCGCCGGGAGCGTCGGAATCACATGAAACTTGCATGTGCCCTTAGCATATGTGTGTGAGAGTGGTTCAAGGTTGGTAGGTTCCATGTGTAGGCCCCACGTGTGACCCCCTTCCCGGACATGCGTTAACACTTAGTAAAATCCTGGATCTGTACGTGGAAACTCCTGCCGCGTCACAACCGGGGCCTAGAATGTGGCAAAGTTGGCCCAACCTTGGCTATCCATGTACATATGTCCTAAACACAACCACAATTAGAGAGGTCCATCGCTTACACTAGTACGGAGATAGAGGCTATAGGGTTAACGATCGGGGCCCCCGGTCTAGGTTTGCTCAAAGAGACCGCGGAGCTTCGAATCACATGAAACTTCATGTGCCCCTATCATATGTGTGTGAGAGTGGTTAAGGTTGGTAGGTTCCAATGTGTAGGCCCCACGTATGACCCCTTCCGACATGCGTTAACACTAGTAAAATCCTGGATCTCTACGTGGAAACTCCAGCCGCGTCACAACCGGGGCCTAGAATGTGGCAAAGTTGGCCAACCTTGGCTCTCCATGTACAATATGTCCTAAACAACCAAAACATAGTAGATAGTTCCTCCGGGCTAACCCTCGTACGGAGATAGCTATAGGGGTAGACGATCGGGGCCCCCGGTCTAGGGTTTCGCCGGAGGAAGACCGCCGGAGCGTTGGAATCACATGAAAAACTTGCATGTGCCCCTAGCATATAGTGTGTGAGAGTGGTGCAAGGTTGGTAGGTTCCATGTGTAGGCCCCACGTGTGACCCCCTTCCCGGACATGCGTTAACACTTAGTAAAATCCTGGATCTGTACGTGGAAACTCCCGCCGCGTCACAACCGGGGCCTAGAATGTGGCAAAGTTGGCCCAACCTTGGCTATCCATGTACATATGTCCTAAACAAACCAAAACAAGTAGAGAGGTCCATCGGGCTACCCTCGTACGGAGATAGCTATAGGGGTAGACGATCCGGGGCCCCGGTCTAGGGTTTCGCCGGAGGAAGACCGCCGGAGCGTCGGAATCACATGAAAACTTGCATGTGCCCCTAGAATATGTGTGTGAGAGTGGTTGAAGGTTGGTAGGTTCCATGTGTAGGCCCCACGTGTGACCCCCTTCCCGAACATGCGTTAACACTTAGTAAAATCCTGGATCTCTACGTGGAAACTCCAGCCGCGTCACAACCGGGGCCTAGAATGTGGCAAAGTTGGCCCAACCTTGGCTCTCCATGTACATATGTCCTAAACAAACCAAAACAAGTAGAGAGTTCCATCGGGCTACCCTCGTACGAGATAGCTATAGGGGTAGACGATCCGGGGCCCCCGGTCTAGGGTTTCGCCGGAGGAAGACCGCCGGAGCGTCGGAATCACATGAAAACTTGCATGTGCCCCTAGAATATGTGTGTGAGAGTGGTGTAAAGGTTGGTAGGTTCCATGTGTAGGCCCCACGTGTGACCCCCTTCCGAGACATGCGTTAACACTTAGTAAAATCCTGGATCTCTACGTGGAAACTCCCGCCGCGTCACAACCGGGGCCTAGAATGTGGCAAAGTTGGCCCAACCTTGGCTCTCCATGTACATATGTCCTAAACAAACCAAACAAGTAGAGAGGTCCACCGGGCTACCCTCGTACGGAGATAGCTATAGGGGTAGACGATCCGGGGCCCCCGGTCTAGGGTTTCGACAAGGAAGACCGCCGGAGCGTCGGAATCACATGAAAACTTGCATGTGCCCCTAGCATATGTGTGTGAGAGTGGTGTAAGGTTGGTAGGTTCCATGTGTAGGCCCCACGTGTGACCCCCTTCCCGACATGCGTTAACACTTAGTAAAATCCTGGATCTCTACGTGGAAACTCCAGCCGCGTCACAACCGGGGCCTAGAATGTGGCAAAGTTGGCCCAACCTTGGCTCTCCATGTACATATGTCCTAAACAAACCAAAACAAGTAGAGAGGTCCACCGGGCTACCCTCGTACGGAGATAGCTATAGGGGTAGACGATCCGAGGGCCCCCGGTCTAGGGTTTCGCCGGAGGAAGACCGCCGGAGCGTCGGAATCACATGAAAACTTGCATGTGCCCTAGCATATGTGTGTGAGAGTGGTGCAAGGTTGGTAGGTTCCATGTGTAGGCCCCACGTGTGACCCCCTTCCCGGACATGCGTTAACACTTAGTAAAATCCTGGATCTGTACGTGGAAACTCCCGCCGCGTCACAACCGGGGCCTAGAATGTGGCAAAGTTGGCCCAACCTTGGCTCTCCATGTACATATGTCCTAAACAAACCAAAACAAGTAGAGAGGTCCACCGGGCTACCCTCGTACGGAGATAGCTATAGGGGTAGACGATCCGGGGCCCCCGGTCTAGGGTTTCGCCGGAGGAAGACCGCCGGAGCGTCGGAATCACATGAAAACTTGCATGTGCCCCTAGCATATGTGTGTGAGAGTGGTGCAAGGTTGGTAGGTTCCATGTGTAGGCCCCACGTGTGACCCCCTTCCCGACATGCGTTAACACTTAGTAAAATCCTGGATCTCTACGTGGAAACTCCCGCCGCGTCACAACCGGGGCCTAGAATGTGGCAAAGTTGGCCCAACCTTGGCTCTCCATGTACATATGTCCTAAACAAACCAAAACAAGTAGAGAGGTCCACCGGGCTACCCTCGTACGGAGATAGCTATAGGGGTAGACGATCCGGGGCCCCCGGTCTAGGGTTTCGACAGAGGAAGACCGCCGGAGCGTCGGAATCACATGAAAACTTGCATGTGCCCCTAGCATATGTGTGTGAGAGTGGTGTAAGGTTGGTAGGTTCCATGTGTAGGCCCCACGTATGACCCCCGTGCCGAACATGCGTTAACACTTAGTAAAATCCTGGATCTCTACGTGGAAACTCCAGCCGCGTCACAACCGGGGCCTAGAATGTGGCAAAGTTGGCCCAACCTTGGCTCTCCATGTACATATGTCCTAAACAAACCAAAACAAGTAGAGAGTTCCACCGGGCTACCCTCGTACAGGAGATAGCTATAGGGGTAGACGATCCGAGGCCCCCGGTCTAGGGTTTCGCCGGAGCAAGACCGCCGGAGCGTCGGAATCACATGAAAACTTGCATGTGCCCCTAGAATATGTGTGTGAGAGTGGTGCAAGGTTGGTAGGTTCGATGTGTAGGCCCCACGTGTGACCCCCTTCCCGGACATGCGTTAACAATTAGTAAAATCCTGGATCTCTACGTCGAAACTCCCGCCGCAGTCACAACCGGGGCCTAGAATGTGGCAAAGTTGGCCCAACCTTGGCTCTCCATGTACATATGTCCTAAAAAACCAAAACAAGTAGAGAGGTCCACCGGGCTACCCTCGTACGGAGATAGCTATAGGGGTAGACGATCCGGGGCCCCCGGTCTAGGGTTTCGACAAAGGAAGACCGCCGGAGCGTCGGAATCACATGAAAACTTGCATGTGCCCCTAGCATATGTGTGTGAGAGTGGTGTAAGGTTGGTAGGTTCCATGTGTAGGCCCCACGTGTGACCCCCTTCCCGAACATGCGTTAACACTTAGTAAAATCCTGGATCTCTACGTGGAAACTCCAGCCGCGTCACAACCGGGGCCTAGAATGTGGCAAAGTTGGCCCAACCTTGGCTCTCCATGTACATATGTCCTAAACAAACCAAAACAAGTAGAGAGTTCCACCGGGCTACCCTCGTACGGAGATAGCTATAGGGGTAGACGATCGAGGGCCCCCGGTCTAGGGTTTCGCCGGAGGAAGACCGCCGGAGCGTCGGAATCACATGAAAACTTGCATGTGCCCCTAGCATATGTGTGTGAGAGTGGTGCAAGGTTGGTAGGTTCCATGTGTAGGCCCCACGTGTGACCCCCTTCCCGGACATGCGTTAACACTTAGTAAAATCCTGGATCTGTACGTGGAAACTCCCGCCGCGTCACAACCGGGGCCTAGAATGTGGCAAAGTTGGCCCAACCTTGGCTCTCCATGTACATATGTCCTAAAAAAACCAAAACAAGTAGAGAGGTCCACGGGCTACCCTCGTACGGAGATAGCTATAGGGGTAGACGATCCGGGGCCCCCGGTCTAGGGTTTCGCCGGAGGAAGACCGCCGGAGCGTCGGAATCACATGAAAACTTGCATGTGCCCCTAGCATATGTGTGTGAGAGTGGTGCAAGGTTGGTAGGTTCCATGTGTAGGCCCCACGTATGACCCCCTTGCCGAACATGCGTTAACACTTAGTAAAATCCTGGATCTCTACGTGGAAACTCCAGCCGCGTCACAACCGGGGCCTAGAATGTGGCAAAGTTGGCCCAACCTTGGCTCTCCATGTACATATGTCCTAAACAAACCAAAACAAGTAGAGAGTTCCACCGGGCTACCCTCGTACAGGAGATAGCTATAGGGGTAGACGATCCGGGGCCCCCGGTCTAGGGTTTCGACAAGGAAGACCGCCGGAGCGTCGGAATCACATGAAAACTTGCATGTGCCCCTAGCATATGTGTGTGAGAGTGGTGTAAGGTTGGTAGGTTCCATGTGTAGGCCCCACGTATGACCCCCTTGCCGAACATGCGTTAACACTTAGTAAAATCCTGGATCTCTACGTGGAAACTCCAGCCGCGTCACAACCGGGGCCTAGAATGTGGCAAAGTTGGCCCAACCTTGGCTCTCCATGTACATATGTCCTAAACAAACCAAAACAAGTAGAGAGTTCCACCGGGCTACCCTCGTACGGAGATAGCTATAGGGGTAGACGATCCGAGGCCCCCGGTCTAGGGTTTCGCCGGAGGAAGACCGCCGGAGCGTCGGAATCACATGAAAACTTGCATGTGCCCCTAGCATATGTGTGTGAGAGTGGTGCAAGGTTGGTAGGTTCCATGTGTAGGCCCCACGTGTGACCCCCTTCCCGGACATGCGTTAACACTTAGTAAAATCCTGGATCTGTACGTGGAAACTCCCGCCGCGTCACAACCGGGGCCTAGAATGTGGCAAAGTTGGCCCAACCTTGGCTCTCCATGTACATATGTCCTAAAAAACCAAAACAAGTAGAGAGGTCCACCGGGCTACCCTCGTACGGAGATAGCTATAGGGGTAGACGATCCGGGGCCCCCGGTCTAGGGTTTCGCCGGAGGAAGACCGCCGGAGCGTCGGAATCACATGAAAACTTGCATGTGCCCCTAGCATATGTGTGTGAGAGTGGTGCAAGGTTGGTAGGTTCCATGTGTAGGCCCCACGTGTGACCCCCTTCCCGAACATGCGTTAACACTTAGTAAAATCCTGGATCTCTACGTGGAAACTCCAGCCGCGTCACAACCGGGGCCTAGAATGTGGCAAAGTTGGCCCAACCTTGGCTCTCCATGTACATATGTCCTAAACAAACCAAAACAAGTAGATAGGTCCACCGGGCTACCCTCGTACGAGATAGCTATAGGGGTAGACGATCGAGGGCCCCGGTCTAGGGTTTCGCCGGAGGAAGACCGCCGGAGCGTCGGAATCACATGAAAACTTGCATGTGCCCTAGCATATGTGTGTGAGAGTGGTGCAAGGTTGGTAGGTTCCATGTGTAGGCCCCACGTGTGACCCCCTTCCCGGACATGCGTTAACACTTAGTAAATCCTGGATCTGTACGTGGAAACTCCCGCCGCGTCACAACCGGGGCCTAGAATGTGGCAAAGTTGGCCCAACCTTGGCTCTCCATGTACATATGTCCTAAAAAACCAAAACAATTAGAGAGGTCCACCGGGCTACCCTTGTACGGAGATAGCTATAGGGGTAGACGATCCGGGGCCCCCGGTCTAGGGTTTCGCCAGAGGAAGACCGCCGGAGCGTCGGAATCACATGAAAACTTGCATGTGCCCCTAGCATATGTGTGTGAGAGTGGTGTAAGGTTGGTAGGTTCCATGTGTAGGCCCCACGTGTGACCCCCTTCCGGACATGCGTTAACACTTAGTAAAATCCTGGATCTCTACGTGGAAACTCCTGCCGCGTCACAACCGGGGCCTAGAATGTGGCAAAGTTGGCCCAACCTTGGCTCTCCATGTACATATGTCCTAAACAAACCAAAACAAGTAGAGAGGTTCCATCGGGCTACCCTCGTACGGAGATAGCTATAGGGGTAGACGATCCGGGGCCCCCGGTCTAGGGTTTCGACGGAGGAAGACCGCCGGAGCGTCGGAATCACATGAAAACTTGCATGTGCCCCTAGCATATGTGTGTGAGAGTGGTGCAAGGTTGGTAGGTTCCATGTGTAGGCCCCACGTGTGACCCCCTTCCCGGACATGCGTTAACACTTAGTAAAATCCTGGATCTCTACGTCGAAACTCCCGCCGCATCACAACCAGGGGCCTAGAATGTGGCAAAGATGGCCCAACCTTGGCTCTCCATGTACATATGTCCTAAAAAAACCAAAATAAGTAGAGAGGTCTACCGGGCTACCCTCTTACGGAGATAGCTATAGGGGTAGACGATCCGGGGCCCCCGGTCTAGGGTTTCGACAAAGGAAGACCGCCGGAGCGTCGGAATCACATGAAAACATGCATGTGCCCCTAGCATATGTGTGTGAGAGTGGTGTAAGGTTGGTAGGTTCCATGTGTAGGCCCCACATGTGACCCCCTTCCCGAACATGCGTTAACACTTAGTAAAATCCTGGATCTCTACGTGGAAACTCCAGCCGCGTCACAACCGGGGCCTAGAATGTGGCAAAGTTGGCCCAACCTTGGCTCTCCATGTACATATGTCCTAAACAAACCAAAACAAGTAGAGAGGTCCACCGGGCTACCCTCGTACGGAGATAGCTATAGGGGTAGACGATCCGGGGCCCCCGGTCTAGGGTTTCGCCGGAGGAAGACCGCCGGAGCGTCGGAATCACATGAAAACTTGCATGTGCCCCTAGCATATGTGTGTGAGAGTGGTGCAAGGTTGGTAGGTTCCATGTGTAGGCCCCACGTGTGACCCCCTTCCCGGACATGCGTTAACACTTAGTAAAATCCTGGATCTGTACGTGGAAACTCCTGCCGCGTCACAACCGGGGCCTAGAATGTGGCAAAGTTGGCCCAACCTTGGCTATCCATGTACATATGTCCTAAAAAACCAAAACAAGTAGAGAGGTCCACCGGGCTACCCTCGTACGGAGATAGCTATAGGGGTAGACGATCCGGGGCCCCCGGTCTAGGGTTTTCGACGAAGGAAGACCGCCGGAGCGTCGGAATCACATGAAAACTTGCATGTGCCCCTAGCATATGTGTGTGAGAGTGGTGTAAGGTTGGTAGGTTCCATGTGTAGGCCCCACGTATGACCCCCTTGCCGAACATGCGTTAACACTTAGTAAAATCCTGGATCTCTACGTGGAAACTCCAGCCGCGTCACAACCGGGGCCTAGAATGTGGCAAAGTTGGCCCAACCTTGGCTCTCCATGTACATATGTCCTAAACAAACCAAAACAAGTAGAGAGTTCCACCGGGCTACCCTCTTACGGAGATAGCTATAGGGGTAGACGATCCGAGGGCCCCGGTCTAGGGTTTCGCCGGAGCAAGACCGCCGGAGCGTCGGAATCACATGAAAACTTGCATGTGCCCCTAGAATATGTTTGTGAGAGTGGTGCAAGGTTGGTAGGTTCGATGTGTAGGCCCCACGTGTGACCCCCTTCCCAGACATGCGTTAACACTTAGTAAAATCCTGGATCTCTACGTCGAAACTCCCGCCGCATCACAACCAGGGGCCTAGAATGTGGCAAAGATTGTCCCAACCTTGGCTCTCCATGTACATATGTCCTAAAAAAACCAAAATAAGTAGAGAGGTCTACCGGGCTACCCTCTTACGGAGATAGCTATAGGGGTAGACGATCCGGGGTCCCGGTCTAGGGTTTCGACAAAGGAAGACCGCCGGAGCGTCGGAATCACATGAAAACATGCATGTGCCCCTATCATATGTGTGTGAGAGTGGTGTAAGGTTGGAAGGTTCCATGTGTAGGCCCCACATGTGACCCCCTTCCCGAACATGCGTTAACACTTAGTAAAATCCTGGATCTCTACGTGGAAACTCCAGCCACGTCACGACCAGGGTCTAGAATGTGGCAAAGTTGGCCCAACCTTGGCTCTCCGTCTACATATATGCCTAATCAACCCAAAACACGTAGATAGTTCCACCGGGCTACCCTTGTACGGACATAGCTATAGGGGTAGACGATCGAGGGCCCCTGGTCTAGGGTTTCGCCGGAGGAAGACCGCCGGAGCGTTGGAATCACATGAAACCTTGCATGTTCCCCTAGCATATATGTGTGAGAGTGGTGCAAGGTTGGTAGGTTCCATGTGTAGGCCCCACGTGTGACCCCCTTCCCGGACATGCGTTAACACTTAGTAAAATCCTGGATCTGTACGTGGAAACTCCCGCCTCGTCACAACCGGGGCCTAGAATGTGGCAAAGTTGGCCCAACCTTGGCTTCTCCATGTACATATGTCCTAAAAAACCAAAACAAGTAGAGAGGTCCACGGGCTACCCTCGTACGGAGATAGCTATAGGGGTAGACGATCCGGGGCCCCCGGTCTAGGGTTTCGCCGGAGGAAGACCGCCGGAGCGTCGGAATCACATGAAAACTTGCATGTGCCCCTAGCATATGTGTGTGAGAGTGGTGCAAGGTTGGTAGGTTCCATGTGTAGGCCCCACGTGTGACCCCCTTCCCGAACATGCGTTAACACTTAGTAAAATCCTGGATCTCTACGTGGAAACTCCAGCCGCGTCACAACCGGGCCTAGAATGTGGCAAAGTTGGCCCAACCTTGGCTCTCCATGTACATATGTCCTAAACAAACCAAAACAAGTAGAGAGTTCCACCGGGCTACCCTCTTACAGAGATAGCTATAGGGGTAGACGATCGGGGCCCCCGGTCTAGGGTTTTGACAAAGGAAGACCGCCGGAGCGTCGGAATCACATGAAAACTTGCATGTGCCCCTAGCATATGTGTGTGAGAGTGGTGTAAGGTTGGTAGGTTCCATGTGTAGGCCCCACGTATGACCCCCGTGCCGAACATGCGTTAACACTTAGTAAAATCCTGGATCTCTACGTGGAAACTCCAGCCGCGTCACAACCGGGGCCTAGAATGTGGCAAAGTTGGCCCAACCTTGGCTCTCCATGTACATATGTCCTAAACAAACCAAAACAAGTAGAGAGTTCCACCGGGCTACCCTCGTACGAGATAGCTATAGGGGTAGACGATCCGAGGGCCCCCGGTCTAGGGTTTCGCCGAAGGAAGACCGCCGGAGCGTCGGAATCACATGAAAACTTGCATGTGCCCCTAGCATATGTGTGTGAGAGTGGTTGCAAGGTTGGTAGGTTCCATGTGTAGGCCCCACGTGTGACCCCCTTCCCGGACATGCGTTAACACTTAGTAAAATCCTGGATCTCGTACGTGGAAACTCCTGCCGCGTCACAACCGGGGCCTAGAATGTGGCAAAGTTGGCCCAACCTTGGCTATCCATGTACATATGTCCTAAACAAACCAAAACAAGTAGAGAGGTCCATCGGGCTACCCTTGTACGGAGATAGCTATAGGGGTAGACGATCCGGGGCCCCCGGTCTAGGGTTTCGCCGGAGGAAGACAGCCGGAGCGTCGGAATCACATGAAAACTTGCATGTGCCCCTAGCATATGTGTGTGAGAGTGGTGAAAGGTTGGTAGGTTCCATGTGTAGGCCCCACGTGTGACCCCCTTCCCGAACATGCGTTAACACTTAGTAAAATCCTGGATCTCTACGTGGAAACTCCAGCCGCGTCACAACCGGGGCCTAGAATGTGGCAAAAGTTGGCCCAACCTTGGCTCTCCTATGTACATATGTCCTAAACAAACCAAAACAAGTAGATAGTTCCACCGGGCTACCCTCGTACAGAGATAGCTATAGGGTAGACGATCGAGGGCCCCGGTCTAGGGTTTCGCCGGAGAAGACCGCCGGAGCGTCGGAATCACATGAAAACCTTGCATGTGCCCCTAGCAATATGTGTGTGAGAGTGGTGCAAGGTTGGTAGGGTTCCATGTGTAGGCCCCACGTGTGACCCCCTTCCCGGACATGCGTTAACACTTAGTAAACTCATGATCTGTACGTGGAAACTCCCGCCTCGTCACAACCGGGGCCTAGAATGTGGCAAAGTTGGCCCAACCTTGGTCTATCCATGTACATATGTCCTAAAAAACCAAAAACAAGTAGAGAGGTCCATCGGGCTACCCTCGTACGGAGATAGCTATAGGGGGTAGACGATCCGGGGCCCCCGGTCTAGGGTTTTGACAAAGGAAGACCGCCGGAGCGTCGGAATCACATGAAAACTTGCATGTGCCCCTAGCATATGTGTGTGAGAGTGGTGTAAGGTTGGTAGGTTCCATGTGTAGGCCCCACGTATGACCCCCGTGCCGAACATGCGTTAACACTTAGTAAAATCCTGGATCTCTACGTGGAAACTCCAGCCGCGTCACAACCGGGGCCTAGAATGTGGCAAAGTTGGCCCAACCTTGGCTCTCCATGTACATATGTCCTAAACAAACCAAAACAAGTAGAGAGTTCCACCGGGCTACCCTCTTACAGAGATAGCTATAGGGGTAGACGATCCGGAGGCCCCCGGTCTAGGGTTTCGCCGGAGCAAGACCGCCGGAGCGTCGGAATCACATGAAAACTTGCATGTGCCCCTAGAATATGTGTGTGAGAGTGGTGCAAGGTTGGTAGGTTCGATGTGTAGGCCCCACGTGTGACCCCCTTCCAGGACATGCGTTAACAATTAGTAAAATCCTGGATCTCTACGTCGGAAACTCCCGCCGCATCACAACCGGGGCCTAGAATGTGGCAAAGATGTCCCAACCTTGGCTCTCCATGTAAATATGTCCCTAAAAAAACAAAATAAGTAGAGAGGTCTACCGGGCTACCCTCTTACGGAGATAGCTATAGGGGTAGACGATCCGGGGCCCCGGTCTAGGGTTTCGACAAAGGAAGACCGCCGGAGCGTCGGAATCACATGAAAACATGCATGTGCCCCTATCATATGTGTGTGAGAGTGTTGTAAGGTGGGAGGTTCCAGGTGTAGGCCCCACATGTGACCCCTTTCCCGAACATGCGTTAACACTTAGTAAAATCCCTAGATCTCTACGTGGAAACTCCAGCCACGTCACAACCAGGGCCTAGAATGTGGCAAAGTTGGCCCAACCTTGGCTCTCCGTCTACATATAATCCTAATCAACCCAAACACTGTAATAGTTCACCCGGGCTACCCTTGTACGGACATAGCTATAGGGGTAGAACGATCGAGGGCCCCCTGGTCTAGGGTTTCGCCGGAGGAAGACCGCCGGAGCGTTGGAATCACATGAAACCTTGCATGTGCCCCTAGCATATGTGTATGAGAGTGGTGCAAGGTTGGTAGGTTCCATGTGTAGGCCCCACACATGACCCCCGTTCCCGAACATGCGTTAACACTTAGTAAAACTCGTGGATCTGTACGTGGAAACTCCCGCCGTCGTCACAACCGGGGCCTAGAATGTGGCAAAGTTGGCCCAACCTTGGCTCTCCATGTACATATATCCTAAAAAACCAAAACAAGTAGAGAGGTCCACCGGGCTACCCTCGTACGGAGATAGCTATAGGGGTAGACGATCCGGGGCCCCGGTCTAGGGTTTTGACAAAGGAAGACCGCCGGAGCGTCGGAATCACATGAAAACTTCATTTGCCCCTAGCATATGTGTGTGAGAGTGGTGTAAGGTTGGTAGGTTCCATGTGTAGGCCCCACGTATGACCCCCATTCGCCGAACATGCGTTAACACTTAGTAAAATCCTGGATCTCTACGTGGAAACTCCAGCCGCGTCACAACCGGGGCCTAGAATGTGGAAAAGTTGGCCCAACCTTGGCTCTCCATGTACATATGTCCTAAACAAACCAAAACAAGTAGAGAGTTCCACGGGCTACCCTCGTACGGAGATAGCTATAGGGGTAGACGATCCGAGGGTCCCCGGTCTAGGGTTTCGCCGGAGCAAGACCGCCGGAGCGTCGGAATCACATGAAAACCTGCATGTGCCCCTAGAATATGTCTGTGAGAGTGGTGCAAGGTTGGTAGGTTCGATGTGTAGGCCCCACGTGTGACCCCCTTCCCAGACATGCGTTAACAATTAGTAAAATCCTGGATCTCTACGTCGAAACTCCCGCTCGCATCACAACCAGGGCCTAGAATGTGGCAAAGATTGCCCAACCTTGGCTCTCCATGTACATAGTTCCTAAAAAACCAAAATAAGTAGAGAGGTTCTACCCGGGCTACCCTCGTACGGAGATAGCTATAGGGGTAGACGATCCGGGGCCCCGGTCTAGGTGTTTCGCCGGAGCAAGACCGCGGCAGTAGCGTCGGAATCACCATGAAAACTTGCATGTTCCTAGTTTTGTAGAATATGTGTGTGGGTGGTGCAAGGTTGGGTTTCCATGTGTAGGCACCACGTGTGACCCCCTTCCGGACACATGTGTTAACACTTAGTAAAATCCGGGATCTGTACGTGGGGAAAAACTCCCGCCGCGTCAACCGGGGGCCTAGAATGTGGCAAGTGGACAAACCTTGGCTCTCCGTCTACATAATCCTAATCAACCCAAAACACGTAGATAGTTCCACCGGCTACCCTTGTACGGACATAGCTATAGGGGTAGACGATCGAGGGCCCCTG
>CAJUXJ010000138.1:0-39745 GCA_910589775.1 Avena eriantha
CCACCACCAGTGTCATTGCATGCGTGTTCCTTTCCTAAACCACAGGGATCCACTAGTGTTATTGCATGTGTGTTCTTTTTACTAAACCAACACTAGTGTCATTGCATGTGTTTTATTTTACTAAACCACAGGGATCCACCAGTGTCATTTACATGTGTGTTCTTTTCATAAAACACCACTACAGTCATTGCATGGTTGTTCTTTTCCTAAACCACAACTAGAGGCATTGCATGTGTGTTCTTTTACTAAACCACCACTAGTGTCATTGCATGTGTGTTATCTTACGAAACCCCATGGATCCACTAGTGTCATTTGCATGTGTGTTATTTTCATAAACCACCACCAGTGTCATTGCATGTGTGTTCCTTTCCTAAACCACATGGATCCACCAGAGTCATTGGATGTCATTTTAAGTGCATTCTTTTCCTAAACTACCACTAGAGACATCGAAGGTGTGTTCATTTCACAAACCACCACTAGCGTCATTGTATGTGTGTTCATTTCATAAACACAGCTAGAGTCATTCCATGTTTGTTGTTTTCATAAACCACATGGATCCACCAATGTCATTGCATGTGTGTTCTTTTCATAAAGCACAACTAGATTCATTGCATGTGTGTTCTTTACATAAACCACATGGATCCACCAAAGTCATTTGCATGTGTGTTCTTTTCATAAACCACCAGCAGTGTCATTGCAGGTGTGTTTCTTTCCTAAACCACATGGATGCACCAGTGTCATTGCATGTCATTGCATGTCTGTTCTTTTCCTAAACCACCACTAGTGTCATTGCATGTGTGTTATTTTACTAAACCACATGGATCCACCAGTGTCTTTGCATGTGTGTTCTTTTCATAAACCACCACTATAGTCATTGCATGGTTATTCTTTTCCTAAACCACAACTAGAGGCATTGCATGTGTGTTCTTTTACTAAACCACCACTAGTGTCATTGCATGTGTGTTATCTTACGAACCCACATGGATCCACTAGTGTCATTTGCATGTGTGTTATTTTCATAAACCACCACCAGTGTCATTGCGTGTGTGTTCCTTTCCTAAACCACATGATCCACTAGTGTCATTGCATGTCATTTTATGCGTGTTCTTTTCCTAAACCACCACTAGAGTCATTTAAGGTGTGTTCATTTCATAAACCACCACTAGTGTCATTCCATGTGTGTTCATTTCATAAACCACAACTAGAGTCATTACATGTTTCTTGTTTTCATAAACCACATGGATCCACCAGTGTCATTGCATGTGTGTTCTTTTCATAAAACACAACTAGATTTATTGCATGTGTGTTCTTTCCATAAACCGCATGGATCCACCAGAGTCATTTGCATGTGTGTTCTTTTCATAAACCACCACCAGTGTCATTGCAGGTGCGTTTCTTTCCTAAACCACATGGATCCACCAGTGTCATTGCATGTCTATTCTTTTACTAAACCACCACTAGTGTCATTGCATGTGTGTTATCTTCCGAAACCATATGGATCCACCAGTGCCATTTGCATGTGTGTTATTTTCATAAACCACCACTAGTGTCATTGCATGTGTCTTCCTTTCCTAAACCACATGGCTCCATCAATGTCATTGCATGTCATTTTATGTATGTTCATTTCCTAAACCACCACTAGAGTCATTGAAGGTGTGTTCATTTCATAAACCACCACTAGTGTAATTGCATGTGTGTTCATTTCATACACCACAACTAGAGTCATTACATGTTTGTTGTTTTCATAAACCACAAGGATCCACTAGTGTCATTGCATGTGTGTTCTTTTCATAAACCACAACTAGATTCATTGCATGTGTGTTCTTTCCATAAACCACATGGATCCACCAGAGTCATTTGCATGTGTGTTCTTTTCATAAACCACCACCAATGTCATTGCAGGTGTCTTTCTTTCCTAAAACACATGGATCCACTAGTGTCATTGCATGTCATTGCATGTCTGTTCTTTTCCTAAACCACCACTAGTGTCATTGCATGTGTGTTATTTTACTAAACCACATGGATCCACCAGTGTCATTGAAGGTGTGTACTTTTCATAAACCACAACTAGAGTCATTGCATGTGTGTTCTTTTCATAAACCACAACTAGAGTCACTACATGTGTGTTCATTTCATAAACCACTTGGATCAACCATTGTCATTGCATGTGTGTTCTTTTCATAAACCACAACTAGAGTCACTACATGTGTGTTCATTTCCTAAACCACCAATAGTTTCATTGCATGTTTGTTATTGTACTAAACCACCACTAGAGTCATTGCATGTTTGTTGTTTACCTAAACCACCACTAGTGTCATTGCATGTCTGTTCTTTTCATAAACCACATGGATCCACGAGTTTCATTTGCATGTTTGTTCTTTTCATCAACCACTTGGATCCACCAGTGTCATTGGATGTGTGTTCTTTTCATAAACCACCACTAGATTCATTGCATGTGTGTTTTTTCCATAAGCCACATGGATCCACCAGAGTCATTTGCATATGTGTTCTTTTCATAAACCACCACAAGTGTCATTGCATGTGTGTTCCTTTCCTAAACCACATGGATCCACTAGATTCATTGCATGTGTGTTCTTTTCCTAAACCACCACTAGAGTCATTGCATGTGTGTTCTTTTCATAAACCACTTGGATCCACCAGTGTCATTGCATGTGTGTTCTTTTTATAAACCACAACTAGAGTCATTGCATGTGTGTTCATTTCCTAAATCACCACTAGTTTTGTTGCATGTTTGTTATTTTACTAAACCACCACTAGAGTCATTGCATGTTTGCTCTTTGCCTAAACCACCACTAGTGTCATTGAATGTATGTTCTTTTCATAAACCACATGGATCCACCATGGTCATTTGCATGTTTGTTCTTTTCATAAACCACTTGGATCCACCAGTGTCATTGCATGTGTGTTCTTTTCATAAACCATCACTAGATTCATTGCATGTATGTTCTTTCCATAAACCACATGGATCCACCAGAGTCATTTGCATGTGTGTTCTTTTCATAAACAACCACCAGTGTCATGGCATGTGTGTTCCTTTCCTAAACCACATGGATCCACCAGTGTCATTGCATGTCTTTGCATGTGTGTTGTTTTTCCTGAACGAACACTAGTGTCATTACATGTGTGTTATTTTACTAAACCACATGGATTATCCACCAATGTCATTCGCATGAGTGTTCTTTTCATAAACCACCACTAGAGTAATTGCATGTTTGTCTTTTCCTAAACCACAACTAGAGTCATTTCATGTGTGTTCTTTTCCAAAACCACCACTACTGTTATAACATGTGTGTTATTTTAGTAAACCACATTGATCCACCAGTGTCATTTGCATGTGTGTTCTTTTCATAAACCACCACCAGTGCCATAGCATGTGCGTTCCTTTCCTAAACCACATGGATCCACCAGTGTCATTGCATGTGTGTTCTTTTCCTAAACCACAACTAGAGTCACTTCATGTGTGTTCTTTTCATAAACCACATGGATGCACTAGTGTCATTTGCATGTGTGTTCTTTTCATAAACCACCACCAGTGTCATTGCATGTGTGTTCCTTTCCTAAACCACATGGACCCACCAGTGTTATTGCATGTCATTTTATGTGTGTTCTTTTCCTAAACCACCACTAGAGTCATTCCATGTGTGTTCTTTTCATAAACCACAACTAGAGTCATTGCATGTTTGTTATTTTCATAAACCACATGGATCCACCAGTGTCATTTGCATGTTTGTTCTTTTCATAAACCACCACTACAGTCATTGCATGGTTGTTCTTTTCCTAAACCACAACTAGAGGCATTGCATGTGTGTTCTTTTACTAAACCACCACTAGTGTCATTGCATGTGTGTTATCTTACGAAACCACATGGATCCACTAGTGTCATTTGCATGAGTGTTATTTTCATAAACCACCACTAGTGTCATTGCATGTGTGTTCCTTTCCTAAACCACATGGATCCACCAGTGTCATTACATGTCATTTTATGTGTGTTCTTTTCCTAAACCACCACTAGAGTCATTGAAGGTGCGTTCATTTCACAAACCACCACTAGTGTCCTTGCATGTGTGTTCATTTCATAAACCACAACTAGAGTCATTACATGTTTGTTTTTTTCATAAACCACATGGATCCACCAGTGTCATTGCATGTGTGTTGTTTTCATAAACCACAACTAGATTCATTGCATGTGTGTTCTTTCCATAAACCACATGGATCCACTAGAGTCATTTGCATGTGTGTTCTTTTCATAAACCAACACCAGTGTCATTGCAGGTGTGTTTCTGTCCTAAACCACATGGATCCAACAGTGTCATTGCATGTCTGTTCTTTTCCTAAACCACCACTAGTGTCATTGCATGTGAGTTATTTTACTAAACCACATGGATCCACCAGTGTCATTGCATGTGTGTTCTTTTCATAAACCACCACTACAGTCATTGCATGGTTGTTCTTTTCCTAAACCACAACTAGAGGCATTGCATGTGTGTTCTTTTACTAAACCACCACTGGTGTCATTTCATGGGTGTTATCTTACAAAATCACATGGATCCAGTAGTTTCATTTGCATGTGTGTTATTTTCATAAACCACCACCAGTGTCATTGCATGTGTGTTCCTTTCCTAAACCACATGGATCCACCAGTGTCTTTGCATGTCATTATGGGCAGATTTTGGATAGACATTGCTCCATTACGTAGTGCTAAACGTATCCTTGATGTTATATGATTTATGGGATTTGTTAGAGCTCATTGTGACAACTCAAAAGTACATTGCCCCTATCGGTTGTGTGCGAATCGTAGGGTGTTGCCTCAAAGTATAGTGGAAGACAATATTTTTACATTTGGGATGCTTAGCACATCTGTTACATGGGTATTTCATGGTGAACCATATGATCCTCCATATGAACCGGGGGAAGCACATCTTTATCATCAAGATCAAGTAGGGGAAGCAGATGTTGATCAACTAATAGAGGCAGCTCATGAGCATCTAGATCAACTTGGAGAAGGGGGGAAGGGAAAAAGCACAAGCTGCATGAAACAGGTTTCATTTCTGGTACTACCGCTATGCCAGATGACAAGGTATATCTGTAGAACGACAAATGTTCAGGTTGTGTGTGTTTGATGTTTGTCTATAAACATATCTATTAATCTACTAATCATAGAAGAAGATGACCGAAGAGTACTTTGATGGTAATGACGATGACCTGTTCATTGATGAGCCTATACCTGAGGCTGTGGATCGGGTACACTACGTCTGGATGGATTTGATGCAGGGCTGCTGATCATCAGGGGTGTATTTTTGGTGCCATTCATGACCACTAGCCCAGTTGCAAAACTCTTGGGGTGTAGAGCTATCCCATGATTGGTTCGCTACTGTCATAGTTCTGTAATATGGAGCTACCTTATTATGATTCCTAGGCCTTTGTTAGCAGAACTATAATTGGAAACTATTCAGTATATTAGTATATACGGAGTATATGTGTGTTTGTGTGTGTTTTTAGTCTGAAATCTGAGCTTATCATTTTATCGGTTCCTAAACTGTTTTTGAGGCCCCAACGCTAGTGCCCTATGCTGCAACTACTGCCATCTTGTCCACTGCTCCGTGAGACGAATCAATAGAAGGATAATAAGCTGGGACCAATTTGATTCGAAGAGGGGTAATTTTCTCTACCCTTGGAGAGGAACCCGGGAGAACTAGTACTGGTACTAAGGGAAGGAGGAGGTTGGCTAGGTCAATTATCTCACCAACTTGATGTGGGACCTGCTTTAACTCACCCCTGACGTAGGTCCTGCGTGAAATAGCTGTAGGCCACCACGTGATAGCTGAGATCAAAAATTCAGGATTCTCTCCCTGCAAAATGTTCCCACCACTGCCACTTAAAAATACTTACTGTAGAAAAAAGTGTACTGCTCAGCCCTACTACTACTAGTACTACTACTCCCCTGCCCATGCCTTTCTACCGACGACAAGACAAGAAACCATCACTAGCTAGCTCACATCCAGCAAGTAACTATTGGAACTGGTGCAACCTCTGATTGGGGAGTTCTTGTTGAAATAGGTGAGTGTATTTGCTCAACTCGAAATCTGGCTTTGCTTAATTTGCTTCTGATTGGGCCATTGGGGGTACTATTACTACTAGGAGTAGTAGTATTCGGTATGCTTTGATTGTGGAGTTCTTGCTTATTGCTCACCTCAGAATCACCTAATCAGGATATTTTCCCTCTTCTCTAATCGATTGGGTCATTTGGGTGGGGTGGGGGTGGGGATGGGGGTGGGGGCGGGGGGAGGTGGTATTGATTTCATATGGATTCCGGATCAGGACATGGTCACCATTGTTCTGATTGGGGCATTTGGATCGGGTTCAATTTCGGTGTTCTTCACTTCTGTAACCTTTAGTTGCTACTCGTAATGTGCAATAGATTTTGCATCAGATTTTGTATGGAGAACTATGTGTCAGTGGCGCGCATGGACAATACGGACAGGGATGGTCCCGTCAGTTCCGTTAAAAGTTGCCTAAAAAGGTAATGTAGTAGTATATTCGTTGCGTTCTTCCATTCTTTCCAATGCTGAAAGTGGTTGGCTGCAACCTAGATGTTTCCCTGTGCTAAAAGTTGTCTCTGTCTGCATCCTGTTTTTGTGGAAATCGCTATGACACCATCTCGTCTTCATTTACTATAGCACGGTGGTACATACCTGCGAACCTGCGGTGCTCCAGGTGCGACAAACAGGATGGTACCCCCACATGTCGCAAGATCCGACGAGTACCACTACTCACCAAAAAACAGGCGCAAGGCCATCGACTAGTTGGGAGGGCCCAGCTTAAAGAGAAAGGTATTTGTTCTTAAGACCCTTATTACCATGGTGTAGACAGATTTAAGTATTACCTGCTTGGTGTGATACATGCTTATCAGATGTTCAGAAACATATGTGTGATTTTATTAATTCTGGCACTGTGTTTATGTGAATCCTAATCTAGATCTGTCAGACTATCTCATACAGTCAGTATATGACTACTATGTACTTTGCTCCCTCCGTCCCAAGGCTTAGGCATATACTGTATTTTTTGAAAAATCAAGTGACGGAAAGTTTAACCAAACTTTACATAGTATTGAACTGTTGAGCTCTGTTGCTATTTATACAGATTGAAGGTGCTGCTACGGAGGCTGAGGCTGCTATAGAGGCTAGTAGATTTCTGATGCCCGCACCAAAAGAGGACATCGTCTACACAACGAGGAAGCGCCAACACAGTACCCAGGTGGGCAGTGACCACTCTAAGAAGTGGGTACAATTTGGAAATCCAAAATTTCACATGTTATGATTTTCCATGTTATTTTTGTCAGCTAGTACTATATGTTTACACTCATTAGAAGTTCACAAAAATAAAATCTGTTTGCTTTACAAGCAATGGTTTTGTCTTATATTATTAGATTTACATGCTCGTTACATAATTTAACCTTTCCACTTAATTTCAATTAGTACCACGCACTAGCTGCTCAACCATTTCTTCTACCCTCCTCTTGTAAAGCTTGTGGATTGAAAGGGGGCCCTTGTATGCCATTCCAAAGGCAGAGGGATGAAAAATGGTGCATGGCCACCCTTCGCAAAGGGTACCCATGGTATCAGGTATGGATTCCAAGTGGTTTAGACCTACTTGATGTAAGATCTTGTATATCACTTTTTTTGTTGTCGCCTTACTTCTCTATCAATTTTCTCATGAAGGTTGTCCCTTGTGTCGCTCGCCCCATTATAAACTCTGTATAGCAAGGGCCCTAAAGGCTTGCGGCAACTATATGATGTGGATGTCTCCTAGACAATGGCCACTACCTATTTGGGTGGCCGAGGTTGGTTGAAGTATGTCCGTGAGAATGGTCTAAAGAAGGGGGACGAGGTAACATTCGATTTTAGCAAGCCTGGGCAGATACTTGGACGCCATCTGAAACGTACGACCCGGTAGGGTAGCACCTCTATGTACCACGCCAATCCCTGGATCGATTCATTGGCATACATAGCATCGATATACATCAAAGAATTAACAGTGCATCATTATTACAACAATATGATCCAGAATATTGTATTTATTACAAAGTTTGCAAAGCATAACGCTTGCTCAAATAAACAAGTATCAAATAGATAGCATAAATAAAGTAGCTCCAATCTCCATTATGCGCTACAGGCGAACAAAATGTTGAGTAGAGGGTCGCAACCAACACTACTACTCAGAGTAACCGGAAGAGTAACCTGCAACATAAAACATAGCAGCCCTGAAGGGTCAATACTTGGAATGTACTGGCAAGTCGAACAATGAGAGAAACAACAAGACTAATATCTACATGCATATCTGGCTTGTGGGGTTCAGGCTTAGTTGCAGCGGCAAAATACTTTATCCTATCATTTGTAAAGCATTTCATCTTCATCACACAACCCAATTATGTTTCAACCACAAATTTTAGCAATTACAAGTTAGAATTAGTGCCAACATGTCATAGCACCCATAATTCAGCAACTCAAACGTCCATTACCGGCTAACTACTTAGTTTTACACGCTGCAGGGGTTGTACACTTTACCCATATGACCTGGTCGACCCGCTCATACCATGACACGCATATTGAGTCATGATAGGGAGAAGTCCAAGAAGAGACAATTCAGGAAGTAGCTCCCCAAGCCCATCCATGCAGCGTACCAACCTATCACATTCACTACATCTCTGGATACGAAGAGCTCGGGTTGCCACGACCTACTAAGTCCATCCAGCCACCCATAACTCACTGGCATATGGTTGTACACATAAGCTACCAAATTAGGACACTAATCATTTCTCTGAAACCCGGGTGGCCATCCACAAGTGACATACTCGGGTAAACCATAGACATGCGCCCGGCATTCACGAACCAAGCAATTACCAATTCCACCCAGAGAGTTCATTAATTAAGTTGTTTTTCATGTTTTCCAAACACATACTTTCAAAACAATCTTTATCATGGTATATCCCACCCTCGTCTACATAAGCACAACTAAGCACAACTATTTATGGTGGCTGATACATTGCAAATGTATCTATGATATTTGATGTTCCATGCTTAGTTTTATCCACTTTCTTGTGTTTTGTTCCAACTTTGGAGTACTTTTATTATGATTTCTTGGACCTATTAAAAAGAGCCACAGTGCCAGCTGCCTGTTTTCTGCTGTTTTTGGTTCCAGGAAATTCAGAAAATGAATATTTCCAGAATTGGACGGGACAAAAGACAAAGTGCCTATTTTTCTGGAAGGGATCAAGTGCCAGAATACGAGACGGAGAGGGGCCAGGGGCCGGCCACACTACCTGGCTGCGCGGCTAGGCTTGGCCCACGCCAGGGGGTGGTCTGGCCGACCCCAGCACCCCCTCGGCCTCTCCTTCCTCCTATAAGTTACCCTCGGGACGAAAACCCTAAGTACCCGATCAAAAATCCACGAAAGAGTCTGTAGCCGCCGTCGTCTCTATCCCTAGATCGGGGGGGATCTGAAGCTCTTCCCGGCACCCTGCCAGAGAGGGGAATTCACCCTGGAGGCCTTCTTCATCACCATGCAAGCCTCCGGTGTGATGCATGAGTAGTTCATCCTTGGACTACGGATCCATGTAGTAGCTAGATTGCTGGTTTCTCCTCCTTTGTGCTTTCATATTTAGATCTTGTGAGCTCCGTTCATGATCAAGATCATCTATTTGTAATCCATATATGTTGTGTTTGCGGGGATCTGATGGATATTGAGATGCTATTTCAGATTGATTATTGATTCTATCATGTCTTTGTTATTTGAGATCTTGCATGCTTTCCGTTGTTAGTAGCTATATTGGCCAAGTAGATGCTAGCAACTCCAAGAGTTAGCATTTATGCTCGATAGTGGGTTCATGCCTCTGGTAATCTGGGGAAGTGACAGAAATCTCTAAGGTACTAGATGTGTTGTTGCTACTAGGGAGAAAACAACGATCCTTTGTTCATAGAACAATTGTATTGTTTACTTTACACGCAGTTCGTAAAGCAATAATCTGTTGCTTGCATCTTAATACTTGAGGGGGTTCGGATAATAACCTGAAGGTGGATTATTAGGCATAGATGCAGTTGGATGGCGGTCTATGTATTACGTTGTAATGCCCAATCAAGTCTCAAAGGAGTCAAGATGATTAGTATATGCATGTATTGCTCTCTCGGTGTTTGTCAATTGCCCCGCTGTAATTTGTTCACCCAGCATGTTATCTATCTAAGGAGAGCCACCTCTAGTGAACTGTGGATCCCGGTCCGTTTTCTTTACATACAATCTACAACTGTTTACTGCTTTGTGTTTACTTTCTGCAAACTTTTACTTCTTTCCATTCAATACGTTTAATCCTTTGTTTTCCGCAAAACACTGTGAGATTGACAACCTCATCGCAAGTTGGGGACAAAGTTCTGTGGTTGTGTTGTGCAGGTCTTCATGTTTGTAACACCCTCAAATCGTCCCTATGCAAGTTTTAGCCCTTTCCGCCAAACCCGCATAGAAACGATTCAAGGACGCCCACCAGGCACTTTCGTGTGGGTGGAAAACGAAGTAATACCATTACACAACAATCCTCGATGGGACCCACAGAACAGATATATATAGAACAGCGACTCAACGAGTCAAGAATACAGATATACAATACAAAGATCCAAATCACCTTGATAACGATAGAGCGTCCGACTACGGACAAGATGCAAATGGGGCTAAGAGACCTGAAGAATAACCAATGGCGTCCATAACCCTGCCCAGGCCAAGCCGGAAGGGTAACCCTGCTAACGACGAGGATCTCAAACCTGCTAACGCAAAAGGGGTGCCGACAAAGGGCAAAGGAAAAAGAGGAGCGTCAGTACTGAGGCCAGTACACGGCGAGGCTAGAATTCGGCGGCTCTCGCCTACATAGGTATGGTGGACTGAAGCAGTAGCGCAGTGGCACTAAACAACCTATAGAGACTCGAGACAACTAGCGGTTATCAGAGAGGGGTAAGAAATTCCTATTCGGATCCAACCTGAAGCTCACACCAAACAAACCCATCCTGGTATTTTCCCCCTCGAGACCAAACGAGGAAGTCGGACCAAGAACTCACATAGTGGGCAATTTTACTCATTTCGTTATAGTTGCAGCAATTACTAATCGGATATAGATATTAGGAGTCATCCTGATAGCATAAGTAGTGGGCAGTTTTAATCACCATTCCGTGGTAGTTGGAACATTTACTAGTCAGATATAATTGTCCTGAGGAATCCCAAAACCCAGCAATTGTTGCCATTTTTATCACATTCCATTGGAGTTGTAAAACTTACTAGGCAGGTATAGTATGACATAGATCACCACAGATCCACCAGTTGTTGGCATTTTTAATATCCATTCCGTTATAATTGAGCTGATTACTAGTCACATATTAAGTCAAGTTTTTAGCACTAGTTTAGTTATGCTTGTCTATGATCGAGATACTGTGCTCCAAGTCGTCCATAACCGCGGACACGGCTTTCAGAAAGTTTTACCCTGCAGGGGTGCACAAATAGCAACACACCCTCGATCAACCTTGGAAAAACCAACGAGGCATTCACGACAAAGCGATCACAGGATTCAGAAATATTTCAGGGGGCCACCCCACTAAGCTACCCGCAACGAAGTTGGCCGGTTCCGGAACGGACCCAGGGTTTACGACAATGGCTGTAAACGGCTGGGAACCCAAAAATGTGACTGGGCTTGTCGATACCGCGAAAACATTCCACGATCCAAAACAGTACAGGTGCTCCACGCATAATCTTAAATAAAACAGTAAAGCATGGCATAAGTACAGAATAGTAATAAAGCCCCAAACTACTTGTGGCCCCAAGAAATAGAAATGAATCAAGCTCTAGCTCAGGGGGGTCCATAAGGCCTCCCGGATGTGGATAGTGCGAATAGTCAAGGAACAGGTATCAAGTACTCGGGGTCCTACGGGACACAAGTGAGCGTGGAAGAACCAAATAACACCTATTGCCCACCGATGCCTCTGCATTAGTTATATCTAGCATATTAATAGTTGTATTTAATGTCATGATCACCTCCACCATTAAGCATCTCCACCAATAAACCTCTGCCAGCATACCAACAACTGTGGTACTCGACAACATGATATCGCACCTGAGAAAGCAACTACGACTCGCAAGGCCAGCTATCTACCAAACACAGGTAATAGGAGGTGTCCAAGGCAATATAGAGGCTCCACGGGATATAACTGGTGCACGGAAACTAAAGCATCATGACACGGATAGCAATAGATCAACAGGAGGAAATAAAGACTATAAATGCAAAATAGGTAGAAGGGAGAAGAGTTGCTCGCCTGGGAAAACACTGCCGACGGATCATATCCGGAGAACTTGCCGATTCTCGCATCCACTCATCGGCCTAATCTGCGAAGAAGCAAACACTAGAAGAACACTGGATGCAACATTTAATACTACGGCAGAAGATCCGGCATGCTTATGATATGATGCAGATGCGGTGCAATTAGGCAGTGTTAAGCGGAACCGGGGTCCCAGCAATTAATTAGAGGGTTCAAGTTGTTTAGAAACCCCCGCAATTTAAATGTTGTATTAACAGGGTGAAACATGGCATCGGTTCGCTACACCAATTTAAATGGAGGCCGGAATAAGACAAAGATATCCCGCAAGAACACTCCATATTTAAATATGAGGTGAATCGACAAAGTCCCCACAAACCCTAAAATATGTATGCAACATGAACACTTAATGCAACAAGGAGATATTATATATTATAAAAATAGGGGTCTCGGGTAGGGAATCACATTAGGGTTCCGAAGATCTTGGGGGTCGACGGGGTTCGACGGGGATCAGGTTCGGTCTCCGGGGTTCAGGGTCTTCGGATCTAAGAAGGAGATCATGGCGGTCCGGGATAACGGTCTTCGGGTTCTGGGGGAAGAGCTCGGTGTTCCGCGTCGGCGATCTTGGCGGTCATCGGAAGAACTCGGTGATGTCTCCATGTTGCAGTCTCGACTTCGGATCGAGGCTTCGGGGTTCCTTATTGGAGCTCTCGAGGTTCGGGAGTGAGAACATGGCGTGCCGTGACGGGGAACCTAGTCCTTGAGCATAGAACACCACATCAAATAACTACCTCCATGTACCACTTGTCTACAGACAAAGGAACCAACGCAGGCGAGGCACAGACCGGAGCCTTACGAGATGCAGCTCTGGGTGAACTTAGGGGCATTGCTTGTAGGGGATCTGGGCGTCGCTTGTGGGGTCGATATTGACGCGCGCACGTAGGTGAGGACGAGGCTGAGCACCGTGGCGGTCGCCGGAGCCGGTCGAGGATGTGGCCGTGGGTGGGCATGACGCAGCGAAGGAGATTGAGGCGACGAGGCCAGCGTGGTAGGGACGTCGGGGTGTTGAGAGCGTCCAAGACGAGGAAGGCCGGAGCGCGGGTCGCAGAGAGCTTGGGGTTGGGGTCGAGGACAGCGACCGGGTGCTGTCCTGCAGGGGCGCGGACGGTGGGGTCACGCGGCCCGCTGAGTCGAGCGGGGCAGATGGGGGCACGACGGCGAGGTCGGCCGACGACGGGCAGAGCCCGCTGGCGGAGAAGCGGGGGCCGCGAGGCAAGGGAGAAAGACGGTAGGGAGGCTCTGGAGGAGAGAGACGCGGGGCTCAGGGAGACCCGGGTCGCGGGCGATCGGGGCGGTGAGAAGGAGGTGGCCACCGGCGAGCGAGGGAGGCGGCACGAGGCACGCGGCGGCGGGGTTCATGCGGTTGGTGACGGAGGAAGGTAGGTGGCGGGGTAGGTGGAGGAGGCCGGGCGTCGCGTGGGGGAAGAGGAGCGGGGCGAGGAGAACGTGGGGCAAACGGCAGAAGGTGGGAGGCGCCGAGGGTCGCCGTGGTCCGGGACGGCGGCCGGAGGGGATGGAGGCGAGGGGAACCGCGGCGGCGGCGGGATTGGTGGGAGATGAGGGCTGCGGGGTAGGTGGAAGGGGCGACCGCGTCTCCTGCGCGTGGGGCCAGGTGGCGGGGGAAACAGACAAGGCGGGGAGCGGGGTTGCGTGCGTGTGCGTGCGGTGGGCGGGAGCGAGCGGAAGAGGTGAGGACGAGGGGTGCGTCGCCTGGGGATGGGCGTGTCTGGGTGGCAGGTGGCGGGGCGACCCGCTTGGTCGGCAGCGTTGCAGGGCTGGTCTCGCGCACGTGCGGTGTGGGGCGCCTGGTGGCTGGCGGCTGGCTCAGGTTAGGCTGGGGCGGGTCGGTGCAGCTGCGCGCATGTTGTGTGTTGCGTGTGTTTAGGTTAGGTGGTAGTTGGGTCAGGGTTAGGGTTAGACTGGTTAGTCTAGGGTTAGTTCTAGATCTGTAGGGATAAGACTGCCGAGTAGTAGATGGCTGGCCTACGGGCCGGCTGCCTCCCCGGGGAATTTTAAACATGTTTTTATTATTTATTTATTTTTATTTGTTTAAAACAAAACATTTGCAAATAGGTTTTTAGACAAATAAACTAACCAGAAAAAGACCGGTGTTTAAATTTTGAATAAAGACGGGGGGGTATTTAGAAAAGCAAAATAGGCTTTTAGAAAATAGTTTTAGGCAAAAATGTGCATGATGGCATGGCGATGCTCAAATGCAAAGTGGCATGATGACATGAGCATGCAGTCATGATGATGCAATGCACAAAAACATAGCGATTTTCGAGTAGTGGTTTTTGCGGGGCGCCACAACGTTGCTACTAGCACCGGTAGTACGCCCTGCCAAAGCTCAGCTAGTAACACCTTTGGGGTGTTTCCTTGCTCCTACTGGTTCGATTAAACCTTGGTTTCATAACTGAGGGAAGACTTGCTGCTATATTCATCGTACCTTCCTCTTGGGGTTCCCAACGAGCTCTACGTCGAAAGTCGAGCGCATCAAGATTTTCTGGCGCCATTGCCGGGGAGTCAAGGACATCTTCACAAGGGGAGTCCCTCATAACCAATCTCTTTACTTTGTTGTTTTTGTTTTGCTTAGTTTCTTTTTGCTTTGTTTGCTTGTTTTGTTATTCAAAAAACACAAAAAAAATTAGTTTTACAAGTTTGCTTTCTTATTTCAAAAACACAAAAAAAATAGTTCCTATCCTAAGTTGCCATTATGCCTAGCCTTGCTCCAATCACTATGTCACCCGAGGAAATGATTTTCACTTTCAAACAAGGAATTGAGGAAAGTTTTAAGGAAGCTTGGTCTAGAATCTCTGATCTTCATGAAAAAACTAAGCCTAAAATGACTCAAGGCTTGTTCCTTAGCAGTTTTTACCTTGGGATTGCTCTTAGCTATAGATATGCTTTAGATGCTATCGCGAGAGGAGATTTCCTCCAATGTAATGAGGATGATGCTATTAATGCTATAAAGAAATTGATCCTTACTTACAACACGCCTAGCCAAACTGATACTTCTTTCGCAAAAATATTTGCTAGGTTGGATACTCTTGAAGCTAGCACTACTAGATTAGAAGGATGCTATAATATGCTTAGGGAGCAGCATGATTATGTTCCTATAAACTCTGAACCATCAAAGTGGTTCCCTACAGTAAAGATTGAGATAAACACTGAAACTTTTCAAGCCCGCTGCGATATCATGTCTGAATTTTGTCTTATACCCAAAGGTATTTATGAATCTCTGAATCTTTGGGGGCCCATTGAGGGAGGAAAAGAAATATCTCTTACTAATAATACTACCATATTACCTCTTGGAATAGCTGAAGGGGTGTTTACAAAGATCCTTGGGAAAATGATTTCTATTGATTATCTTGTTATTGAATGTGCAGGAAAAGGACAAATTACACTTGGAAGGTACCTATTAGAATTCCTTGGCACAATAATAGATGTGGGAAAGGGGACCATACACCTTTCTTCTCCACCAAACAATCATATTTCCCCAAGGTTAAGAATAAAAATAAGAGAGGTAAGGGCAAGAAAGTTGGTCTTAATGCTTCTTCATTTGAGAACACTTGATTCTTTCTTTGGTTCTTATGCCTAACTTAAAGGCGTTAAACAAAAGTACTTGTTGGGAGATAACCCAAGAGTTTTAGTTGAGTCTTGGAAGTTATTACCTCTGTAATAAACTCTCCTTGTCCTTTTTATTTGCTTTTTGTGCCAAGAGTAACCTCTAATGAGAGTGAAGTAATGATTGGGAAAGTTGCTGTCCCGAAACAGATTTCCGTGCTTCACCGTAAACATTCCTGAGAGAGCTTTGTACGTCGGATTGATCTGTAATTATTTTTGCTTCTGCCCCAGGTTGTTATCTAACTTTTGTTAGTTCAGAACTTTTTGATTTGAGCAACAGAAGGTCTTAGAAAAAATTCGTCTTTACCTACTGGTCTGTTTTGACAGATTTCTGCCATTTTCTGCATTTGCTTCTTGTTAGTTCCTTCTTGAGTTCCTTTGGGGAATTGCGATTTTTCAGGGAAGTGCTACAGTAGCTAGTGTTCTAATGGAAGTTTATTTGGTGTTAGAACTGAACCTTGAGACTTATTTATCTTAAGTGCACTAATGCTGCTAATGAGATTGTGTGAAGTTTTGTATGAAGGAAAAATTTCAGGTGTATGGAAGGAATGAGTAATGAGATGAAGGATGGACTAAAGCTCAAGCTTGGGGATGCCACGCATGTCACCCCAAGAAATATCCAAGAAGTACAAGCGTCAAAGCTTGGGGATGCCCAAGGCATCCCCTTCTTCATCAATAAAATTCCCAGGTTTCTTCCAAACGCTTCATTTTTATTGTTTCATGCACAATTGTGTTTTTCTTGGAGCGTCTTTTTTTTTCGTTTTGGTTTTTAGTTTGCTTGGTTTTCTTATTTTTCTGAATAAGTTGGTTGGACCCCCTCTTTCACACTTTGGTTTGCAAATAGTTTGGTTTGGTTTGGAAAAGAGTAGGAAAGTTCGTGCTTATGTGGTAAAAAGAGCTCGTTTTTGACTGTGGCCTATGATATGTCATGCCATGCTTGATATTGTTTTGGATTTATTCTTAGTATTCTTTGTTGTAGCATGACTTGTTATAAACAATTGAGATTGCTTAATGTGCCTTAGATGAATCATGCGTTGTTTTAGCATATTAAAGCATAGTATAGTGGTATTCTCCTTTGATGCTTTATTTGGGTTGACTTGGCACATGCTCACACCATGTTATGACTATCTAAAGTCACCATGATGATCCTTTAGTTTTCAACTTGTAGTATCACTTTATGCTTTGATCAATGATGTTTTGTTGCTCTACATGATTATGGCCATTATTTCTCTCTTAGTTTGTCGCTCCCAGTCTTTTGCTAGCCTCCACAACAAAGTATGAGTTCCACTCATGCATCCAACTCCCTAAACCAAGTTATTGCAAAGATTCCACCATACCTACCTATTAGCCTATGCTATTCCAAGTATATTCATGCTTTTGTTTACCTTCCACTTGTTATGAGAAAACTAGTGATTAAAGCTCTATCGAACTTGATGGCACACTTTACTTTATTGCCTCTAATAAACTTGAACCATTGGGTCCTTCTTTGTTGCGTATATGCTTGCGCTTTATACGTTGAAATTAGCAGAACCATGTTTCATGGGGAATGCTTTCAACATTGCACTTGTACTTTGTACCCCGTTGATATTATGTTCTTTTGCTTACGGATCCCGGCGGTGTGAAATAAAAGTGGAACTTGTAAGATCATGGAGTTTGTATGTGTGTTAGAGAAACACCTGGGCCGCTAGCCTAAGCCATGCCTAATCATGGTGGAAACTTGCAGCATCACCATAATGAGCACTCTATGAAGTATCCTCAATAAAAACATATGCAAATAACAAATAAAAAGATCGCTGAGATGCTCATTGTCTACTTGCCTTGTCATTTTGATTATGGGAAAGCCCCCGTATCATGTGCAAGGGGTACCCTGTTGGCGGTTCTTAATGATACACATATACTTACAATGACAAGAGCTTACTCGTGACTAAAGTTGAGTAGCATGAGGATCTTAGTAAGGGGCATGAGATTTCGGTTTATAACTTGTCAAGCATATCCTCTTAGTTGTGTCACTTTAACCTTAATCACCTTCAAGATGCTTATGATAGGGGCAATGAGAGCTGAAAACTACAAGTACCATAATTTTTGGAAGCTCTTTATGAGACTTGAATCCCTACTTCCTTTTACAAAAGGCTTTTCTTCCACCATTATATTGAGTCTCCACCTTCTATATTTATGCACCTACTTTGAGAGCATAGTGGCCATTCTTAGTTCTATGTGCATTGTCCCAAGACTAGTTGATTGATGCATAAGTTGTTATTGCTTGTTTGAAACTATTGTATCTAGTCACTCTTATGAACTTTGGAGGTGTCCTATGCATTTATATTTGCTACTCTATTGAGGGACAAGCTGAATACTACTATGCTATGTTTTCTTTATGTGAAACAAACAGACGTCTTGCAAAGCATTGTTATTCATGAATCTTTTGTTTGTGTCTTTTCATGTTGCATCATAGTTTCTTTGCTTATTACTAGAACTTTGTCTTTCATGTTATGATTGAAGTACTATGATCCCAGCTTTGAGTGTTTTGCAAATACTTTGATCAAGTCTTTGATGGTGCATGTCACCTCAAAAATTCTTTCTTTTTATCACTTACCTACTCGAGGACGAGCAGGAGTTAAGCTTGGGGATGTTTTATCCACTTTCTTGTGTTTTTTTCCAACTTTGGAGTACTTTTATTATGATTTCTTGGACTAACCTATTAACAAGAGCCACAGTGCCAGCTGCCTCTTTTCTGCTGTTTTTGGTTCCAGGAAAGTCAGAAAATGAATATTCTCGGAATTGGACGGGACAAAAGCCAAAGTGCCTATTTTTCCGGAAAGGATCAAGTGCCAGAATACGAGACGGAGAGGGGCCAGGGGCCGGCCACATCACCTGGCCGCGCGGCCAGGCTTGACCCGCGCCAGGGGCTGGTCTGGCCGACCCCAGCAACCTCTCGGCCTCTCCTTCCGCCTATAAGTTGCCCTCGGGACGAAAACCCTAAGTACCCGATCAAAAATCCACGAAAGAGTCTGTAGCCGCCGTCGTCTCTGTCCCTAGATCGGGGGGATCTGAAGCTCTTCCCGACACCCTGCCGGAGAGGGGAATTCACCCTGGAGGCCTTCTTCATCACCATGCAAGCCTCCGGTGTGATGCGTCAGTAGTTCATCCTTGGACTACGGATCCATGTAGTAGCTAGATGGTTGGTTTCTCCTCCTTTGTGCTTTCATGTTTAGACCTTGTGAGCTCCGTTCATGAGCAAGATCATCTATTTGTAATCCATACATGTTGTTTTTGCGGGGATCCGATGGATATTGAGATGTTATTTCAGATTGATTATTGATTCTATCATGTCTTTGTTATTTGAGATCTTGCATGCTTTCCGTTGTTAGTAGCTATCTTGGACAAGTAGATGCTAGCAACTCCAAGAGTTAGTATTTATGCTTGATAGTGGGTTCATGCCTCTGGTAATCTGGGGAAGTGACAGAAATCTCTAAGGTACTAGATGTGCTGTTGCTACTAGGGAGAAAACAACGATCCTTTGTTCATAGAACACTGTATTGTTTAATTTACACGCAGTTTGTAAAGCAATAATCTGTTGCTTGCAACTTAATACTGGAGGGGGTTTGGATGATAACCTGAAGGTGGATTATTAGTCATAGATGCAGTTGGATGGCGGTCTATGTATTATGTTGTAATGCCCAATCAAGTCTCAAAGGAGTCAAGATGATTAGTATATGCATGTATTGCTTTCTCGGTGTTTGTCAATTGCCACGCTGTAATTTGTTCACCCAGCATGTTATCTAAGGAGAGCCACCTCTAGTGAACTATGAATCCCGGTCCTTTTTCTTTACATACAATCTGCAACTGTTTACGGCTTTGTGTTTACTTTCTGCAAACTTTTACTTCTTTCCATTCGATGGTGTGTGTGGTTTGTGCTGGGGTGGTCTCTATTTATAGCTCTACGAGTCGACCGAGAGTGATAGGCGGGCAACTCCGGCGAGGGCTGCACAGCGGGCTAGCTGCGTGGCTTGAGGTAGGGGACGGTGGCCTGCCTCCTAGCGGTGCGCTATGGCTTAAATGCGTGGCTAATGGTCTGGCGATGCTCACGCTCTGAGCGGCAGAGGCGGCGGCAAATGGTCTGGCGATGCTCACGCTCTGAGCGGCAGAGGCGGCGGTCTTCACAGCGTGCGGTGGCTGTGGTTCAAATGGCGGCGAACGGGCATGTCCGGGCGGTTCCCTGGGTCGTGGCGACGCGGTGAGCGCGGGCTATGGTCGAGGCGTGGCGTGTGAACGCTTGTCGGGCACGGCGCTCTGGCGCGTGCTCGGCATGGCGCAGACGCTCTGGGCGCGGTGCTCTGCGGGTGATCCACGGCTCGTCTTTGCTCGGGGAGGGGACAGAGGGTGGCGGTGTGGTCTGGTCTAGCTCCTAGACATGGCGAGAGAGAGAGGGGCGGTCTGCTGGTGCGTTGGCAAGGTTAGGCCGGCGAGCATGTCCTCGGGGTGGCATGGCACTGCTGCTAGGGGATAGGGGATGGGGTGATTAGGCTTTGGTTAGAGCTAGAAGGGACAGATGGAGTAAATGGATGTCAATTGGGTGGCAAAACCCTGTAGAAAACAGTGAGCTAATACTAGGTGTAAATCCTGCCTGCCAAGTGTTTGTGAAAATGACCGCAAGAAATTTAGTTTTGAAGTTTGAAAAGATTTTTGGTGGGTGTGTTAGTCATAAGCTTGAGACTTTGTGGTTGCTTGGGATTTGAAAATGGAGCTCATTTGAGTGGTTTTTGAAATAGGGTGATATTGATACTTACATTAGATTCAATTTTCAAATGTCATTTCAAATTAGTGTTTGAAAGTTTATGGCATATCACAAAGTGGGCCTTGGTACATCATTACATGTACTAGAAAGGGGTGCAAAGATCCACATTTGTCTCTGTTAAGAATTGAGTCCTAGGAATAGCCAAAGTAGGCATGTCGATTAAAATGACACAAATGACCATTATCTTCTTTTATTCATTTTGATTTGTTGTTCTTTGGGCTTTGTTTGGGAATGATCTAGATGATGTTTATTTCACCTAAGAATCATTTTACAAGCAATGGATCACTTAATCATGGCAATTCAAATCAACTCCTAATTTAAATGCACACACATATGAATGCTTTAATAATTTTAATTGGAAAAGTTTTTGTTAACCCTAATTTTGATGATTTGGATCTTAATAACCTTGGATTAAAGTTTTGGGATGTTACCAAATGCATATAGAAAGTAAATAGGACTTTTATGAAGCTCCACTTGCCTTGGTAGTTGTCGGAGTCAAAAGCACAATCCGTACAACCACACGGGTTACAATCCTCACAATCTACACGAAAGCAAATCAACCAAATAAATAGTCCACACATAGAGATCAACAAATGCAACACAATGCATGCATGGCACTTTAACAAAAGCTTTAGTAGTTTAGTTATGTTCTCTGATCAGTACTATTACTGAATGATGCATGGAAAAACCTTTAATGCAAAGAAAACAATTTATGCAAATTAAAGGACTAGTTAATAGGCTTTTAATCAAAATATTAGACCGTTGCTGTAAACAGTGCTGTTCAAGTTAGAGAAAAAATACTACTGGACATATAGTTTAAAATATAGCCAGGACCAAAAGGAATTACGCCAAAAGGATTTACAGATCATTTTTTGTCATTTTAATACTAATTTAAGCATTTTATAACCTCAGGAAATTCCGTACAGTAAACCTGCAATATTACTAGAGAATAGAATTCTATGCATTTTTTGATTTCAATGATATATTATTTGCAATTTTTGACCTAGTAGATCTTTTTCTACAAATTTTTGAAATTACACATATTTTCTGGAATTTAACAAAATCCTAAAAATCGAGGGAATATTCCTGAGGAATATTTCCTTTGACTTGTCCACATCGACGTGGCGCTGACTGGGGTCCGTTTGACCGGTCAGCGGTCCACACGGGTCAGCGGTGCGATCTGGACCATTCATCCAAGATCTAACGGCTTGGAACGGGAGCTTGAGGCTCACCTTGTCCGTTGGCGGCGGCGAATCCGGTCGCTGGCGGCGGCGGTTCTCCGACGGTATTTGGCAGCAGCGGAGTGGTTTACGAGGTGCAGCAAAGGGCGGCGATCATGGGGGCGGTCTGTGTGGGGGCTCTTGCTTCCCCAGGCGGTGGTGAGGAGCGGCTGGAGCGGGCAGACGGGCGGCAATCTCCGGCGGCTTCCCTAGGGCGGTCGGTGCTCTCCGGAAAAGGGAAAGTCAAGGAAAAGAAGCGGCGCAGCACTGCGAATGGGGTAGTGTAGAGAGAGGGCACGGAAGCTCGAGCTAGAGCTCCTACCGGCGTTAATGGTAGTGGCGGCGGTCGGGACTCCGTCGAGCGATTGCCGCTACGTGGCGGCGGGGTAGACGGGGTCTTTGGGGGGGGGGGGTCGAAGACGATATCAAGGGCTACACATATATGTGCTCAACTAGGGCTGGGGTGCGAGTTTCTAACGGATTCGGCGGTTTCCGGGAGTATCGCCGGCGGCGGCAGAGCTCGTGTCGAGCACGTACCCGTCAGGGGAATTACAGGCGGGCCCTGGCGGTCAGAGAAAAAAAACGATAGGAAAAAGCAGAGGGAAAAAAAATAAAGGGGCTGCGCGGGTGGCGATGGGCTGCTGGCGGCCGGCTGGCGCTGCGCGTGAGCTGGGCCCGGGTGGGCCACTGGCTGCCACCTGGCTGGGCCGCCGGTTTCCTTTTTTTCTCTTTCTTTTTAATCTTTTCTGAACGCTGCCTGTTAACTGAACTGCCTATCTGTCTAAATTTTTGAATTTGACAAAAACAGTCCTAAAACTAAAACAGGTGTAACTTTTGATCTACAGATCTAATTCATGTGAAACAAATTTCTACGGGTTTGTAATTGAATACTCTATGTATCTAAGAATCTAGGATGACTATATAGTGCCATATAAGGAGATGCTAGGTAAAACCATACTAGGCTTGAAAATATGAAGAACAAGCAACAGTAGTGGTATTTTGGCAAAAGCTTTAAAACTGAAACTTTTTGCAAAGATACTCATGATGCAATGACATGTATGCTATGCAGTACCAATTCTAGAAATTGGGATGTGACACCATCGTACACCTGTTGACCGAAGGACCAATAATAGAGGTCGTACTAATTAATTTGATTCTATACTCATCACACCCTCTAATGACTTTCTTGTGACTAACCGTTCTGCACCATTATCTTTACTCATCATATGACCTTGACCACTTCTGCATTCCGCTTCCCCTTATGTACCACCCAGAAGGGTACCAGCATCAAGCTGCTAGCACAAGCACTAGTACCGGCCCCAGTTTTTGCAACGACACATGTTGACCTTAGTAGGAGAATGAATAGAGGTAGTAACTTAATTGGCTTGTATACTCTCATATCTATCTAGGAGTTACTGTTGTATAATAAACCATTTTGCTTGTCCACATCTCATATGCCTCTCTGACCACTCCTGCATTCCCCTTACCTACCCCTCAGAAGGTAACCAGCACCAAGTTGCTGGCACCCCCAACGACACTGGCCCTAGTTCCTGCTCCAGCACCTGTTGACATAAGTAGAAAGAATGGAGGTAGTAACTTAATTTGCTTGTATACTCATCATATCCTCTAATCACTGTCTTGTGAGTAACTGTACCATTTTGCCTGTACACTTCTCATCTGCCTCTACCATCACTACAGTCAGCTTAGCTACCCCTCAGAAGGAATGTAGCATCAAGCTACTGGCGCCGGCACCTGTTCTGGGCCTTCTAGCTCCTGCACCAGCCCCTCTACAATTAGTGGCACCATCTTCTGCACCAGCACCAGCCCCAGTACAGGCACCGGCACAAGGTCCTTCATCACCCCGGGCAGCACCTTGTCAGACCATATCCTACACATGTGTCATCACAAGGTCACACTGGATTATGTTTGTGAGTATATGGAGGCAGATAAACTGTTCTAAATGTCTTCTCAAGTTTCACATGATTTAGTGCATTGCTCTTAGTAATTATGCGTCTATATCTTGCTTTGACTCAGAAATTGCCTAAGAGTGCCACAAAGCAACTCCAGGCCAGACGAAAGGGCACAATAGTCTTCATGATGCAGAGCGAAGGATTCCTTATCGAGGGACACTACGCCATTAACTCAACCGATGGGCGCTTGGCGGCTACTTCTAGGTGGATCAAGTTTCGAAAAGCAGCCAAACTTACTATTTGAAGAACGGTCAAGGTCGATATATCTCGCTGCCCTGAATGCGACATGCTGTTCATGAACTTCCTAGTTGTCTAGCTCTTTGGCCGCATGCTATTGTAATTAATTATGTGGTTGTCTTATCTCCACTGATCATATATGGGTGGTAAAACTATGATAACCTTTTGTTGGATGGGAGCTATGACTAGTTCATACTAGTATGGTATATCTGTATCTATATGACGGTTCCCTATATGAGCAAATATTATGACAATGATTGTGTTCCAGTGATCGAGTGTGTTTGCAGAAAAGGGCAAATTGATCGCGTGGCATGGTTTTTAGAGCTGAAACAAGAACTGTCTCTCTCTGTAGTGATATTGAATTTCAGTGTTTGTATTGCTGAATCAATCACTTTGAAATGCTTCTAAATTGGTCAAGTGCTGTTGAATATGAACTAGGAATCTGTCTTTTTTTGTCTTATTGTCAACACCCGGTTTTTTAATCCCAGATGCCTGTTATGTCATAAATCGCAATCCCAGGATTACCATTTTTGCGAGACATAACAGATTGGATATCACAGTACATCATACATTACAAACCATAAATAAGATCTTACACAAATAAGGATCTCATGATCCAGTCATAATACAACAAGCACCGGAATAAGTAATAAGTGTAGCGGTGGGGTCCATCTTCAGGGGCACATGCAATGCTGACGAAGGCAGATAGTCCTAGTTATCATAGCCGTCCTGCTGGACGTCATCTTGGTAGTCTCCTTCATTGCCTGGCCATAGGAATAGCCAGGGACAAAAGCCATGAGTACTCTTTAAGTACTCGCAAACTACCACTAACAACTAGTATAGTTCTAATGGGAAAAGCTAAAGCGAAGTTTTAACTATGAAGTTAAGTTTGAAACCTAAGCTGAGTTCAGAAACAAAGAAAGATAAAATAAAGTTCTGGAATCACTTAAGTTGGGAAGCTAGTGTCATAGTCACAACCCTGTTGTGGTCAAGTCAAGATTCAACATTCATTTCATAAGTCATTTTGAAAACATCTGACAGCGAAACAGTATGGCCACTCCAACTGTCCATAACCGCGGACGCGGCTATTCAAATAGTTTGACACTCTGCAGAGGTGGTACACTTTCACCAAAAGATTCGATACATCTGTTAGGGATAACCCTGAATCATCATACTTAGTATGCAGATAATCAAACATAACCTTTCCTTTACACACCCTAGTATAAGCACTTCTCCTATGAGTATGGCCTCCCAACCATGACCATTTGTCATCTTGGGCACTACATAGGTGGACAACATTGAGAGGTAGCCTCAGCTCAAACCTCTCCCGCGAGGGAACTAATACTAATGCATATAAACTTCCAGCTAAGCCTTACCCAATTCAGGTATTGTGGTTGTACGGAAAAATTGGAAAGGTATCGCATCTGAATCCAACCATCAGTTTTGTAAAAGGGTTAAGGCTCATGCCTTAACATTTTGATCATCATAAACCATTTGTGTTTCTCCACACATGTCAAAATATCTCAATAGAATGACTCATCATTCCAAGATTTTCACAATTCATTTGCACCAAGTGTTCCCATCTAAAGTGACTCAAGTTATGATCTAGCTCTAATCTACTAAGTTAAGAGTGTTCACTAAAGTGGGATGCTAAGATCAATCTCATGCCATAGAATGACATCTAAAGTTATCTAGATAGTTCAATTTTTATACCTTTTATGCTACCTTTAACAATTAAGGGACTTTGGTAAACTAAAGGAAGTAAAAGCTTGAAAGTAAAACTTGGAGTAGGTACTAGTCAACTTGGTATAACCAAAGCATGCCTAATGCATCTTGCTTAGGTTGTCTAGCTTAATTCTAGCTTGCTAAAAATAGCTTGCATTGTTAATGATGGCTTGCTAAGTTAATACTTGCAAGTGTTAGCTTGCCTTGGTTGGTGCAGTGGTTGAAGTTTTCTTCCTCTTCCTCCGGGTAGAACTCCTCCTCCTCGAAAGCTTGGTCGGTACTATCGTCTATAAATACATACGGGATACACAATCACCAAACAATACTTAACTAGGCTACTTAGTACACTAGGGCACACATTGGATGATCTATTATCATCACAAGCATCACAAGGTTTAATGAACTAGCTTCATTTCTTTTTATTTTAGAAAAGTAATTTCTACTCATTGAAATTAACTAAGATTTAATATTCTCTAATTAAAATATGGGATCATGTGGACACATGTCATGACCACATATTCTAACATATGGGAATGTGATTTAAAGGTTGGATCACATTTAATTAGGTTTAAGTTTAATATTTAATGATTTAAAGTGACTAGAAATGCCTATATAGCATTATTTTGGTACTAGTCCAAATTCACTGCATGTAAACCTTAATATTATTACATATTCAGATAGGTATGGTTAAATGTGATTTTTGAGAGTTGGAATCAACTCAAAAGCTATTATGGTTGATTTTATAAAAATGTTTGAATGTGCAAAAGCTTTTGCTTGTTATTTTAACTAGGCGAGATCTCTAACTCGAAATGAATTAAATCCAATGGGCTTGGATAGATCTTTTCAGTAGCTTTCTAACAAAATTTGAATCACTCAATTTGGTTCAGTAGATTTTCTGGAATTGATTTCTAAACTAAGGGACATAAGTGAATTCAAACTAAAATAGAAAAACCTATATTTGAATTCGTGGGCTAGCGCGGGAAAGAAAATGGGCCGGCCCAGTGGCGCTCCGCGGCGCAGAGAACAGCTGACAGGAGGGGTCCACATGTCAGCGGCTCTTTAAAAGCGAAGCAGTACGAGGCGACGTGGACCATTAGATTAAAAGGAAGATCTACGAATGTGGCTTGTCGTCGACAACGGATAGGTCGCCGGCGAGGTGGAACCCTAGTGGCTCAGTGGGGTCTGCGTCAGCTTACCGGGGCTCCAGCGAGGGTCGGCGAGGCGGGCAAACAAACAAGTCGAGGATGGAGGTTCTCCTGGTACTGGCGGCGTCCTCAGAGGTGGCCTTGATCAACGCCCCCCTTCTTCTCCCTCCGCGGTAGACTCCGGCGAAATTCCGGTGCTACGGACGGCGGCTTTCTCCGGTGGGGCTCTGGGAGTGTTCTGAGAGGGAGGGGATGAGAGTGGTGTGAGGAGTTTGTGCTAGGGTGGCTTCCTTTTATAGGCACGGCAAAGCGGTAGAGGAGCATGGGCGGTGCTCGCCGATGACGATGGCACAACTAGCTAGAGGTGTGGGCGGTGTGCTAAGACGGTGGGCGGTTCTCTAGCGAGTGTCACGGTGGTGCGTGTGCAGTGGTTTGCGGTTGGGGGAGGTGAGTGGCGCGGCGCGCACTATGCCTCTACCGACGGTGAGTTTCGCGGCGACCGGCGACTACGGGGCATGGTCGGGGGAACGGGCATGTCCGTTAGCTTCCTAGGACGGTGGTGATCGTGTAGGCGGGCGGCTAGAGCGAGGCGGGGTCTGGTCGAGTGGGGACCGTGCACGCTCTGTGGGCGTCATCGACATGGCAGACAGGCTCCGGGCGCGGCGGTTCCTGGCTGCTATTAGTTCTGTCCGTGTGATGGGGCTGGCTGGGCGGTGGAGGTGGACCACGAGCGACCTGCTGGACATGGTGGGCGACGCTGGCAACGGCTGTGGCGCGCTGTCGCCTGTAGGGTGCTCATTTTGGGCTCGGCATTGATGTCCATGACTGTTTGGTCGTGACACAGATTTTGGCCGGGCTAGAGAGGGGTATGGGAAGAAGTGGAGAGAGTTTGGTGGCAATGTGGGGGACAGGTTTGGCCAGAATACTGCTCAAATAGTGTTTTTGGTTTTTGTTTGAATTCTGCCCACAATGTGTTTGTAGAAATGGCCGAAAGAATTCAAGTTTTGAATTTTTAGATGATTTTTGGTGGAGTTGCTATGCACATGCTTAAGCATCTGTGGTTGCTTGGGATTTGAAAATGGAGTTCATTTGAGTGGTTTTTGAAATTGGCTGATCTCGATACCTACACTAGATTCAATTTTCAAATGCAATTTAAATTTAGTGTTTGAAAGTTTTTGGCAGGTCACAAAGTGGGCTTTGGTACATCACTACATTTACTAGAAAGGGGTGCAAAGATCCACATTTGTTTCTGTTAAGAATTGAGTTCTAGGAATAGCCAAAGAGGCATGTTGATTAAAATGGCACAAATGACCATTTGCTTCCTTTATTCATTTTGATTTGTTTTTCTTTTGGATTTGTTTGGGAATGATCTAGATGATCTTTAATTCACCTAAGAATAATTTTACAATCAATGGATCACTTAATCATGGCAATTCAAAACAACTCCTATTTTAATTGCACACACATATGAAGGCTTTAATATTTTTAAAGGGAAAAGTTTTTGTTAACCCTAATTTTGATGATTTGGATCTTAATAACCTTGGATTAAAGTTTTGGGATGTTACAAACCTTCCCCCCTTAAACAAAATCTCGTCCCGAGATTTACGAAAGAAAACTAGGAACTAAAGAGATCTGGGAACTCTGTCCTAATGTAATCTTCTCGCTCCCAAGTGGCTTCCTCTTCGGTATGGTTGCTCCATTGAATCTTAAGAAATTTGATACTCCTAGTTCTTGTGGTTCTGTAGGCTTCCTCTAAGATACGGATGGGCAATTCACGATATGTCAGGTCATTGTTGATCTCAATAGCTCAGTGATCGATTTTTACATGAATATCGGTCAAAGGAATTATCGCTTTTTTCCTCCCTTGAAGAGGTCTGTGTTTGAATCTGGCGAGACATAGCCTAGTGAAATTTGAGACAGGAGCCCATTGACCAATGCCTAAAAACTTTTTAATTTGGCCTTTTTGGCAGTGCCCCCACCTCTAAAAAAACTCTGCCTACCCATGTTTTAAGAAACTAATCCATTATGTGGCTTTTTATAAATCGAGGTTCTAGTAGCACTGCTCTTTTATTTTAAGAGAGATAACATGGAAACACAACAATACATTTTAGAAGACTGATACATAAGTTGTAGTACTAATACATGTTTAATGATTCAATTTCTATTAGTATCTTTGGTATTGTGGCAAAACACTCAGTTTATGTCTATTTGATTTGATTTGAAGGTCTTTAGTTTGAATCCACTGTGTACATATTTATATATATCTTGGGTTTACTTTTTTTGAGAAAGGTTTACTTTTTAATATCGCATTACAGAGAGGCTGACATCACGGACCTACCAGCCTTCATCATCCCTCGAGTTTAATGGTCGGGTTTGGAAAAAAAGTTAAATACTTGTACAGAGAGACTAGCATCAGGGACCCACTAGCCAAAACATACCAGAGAGGGTGACTTGGGGTCCTCAGCAGCAAGACCATACACGGCTGCCACATCGAGCAACGTTGCCAAGTTCAAAACAGCGGACACGGCCAAAAAAAGTCCATCATACACAGGTTTGATATATAGAGAGACCGGCATGTGGGACCCAGTAGCGCGGCCTTATACAGGTCCTGCCTTAAGTGACATTGCCAAGTTCGAAACAGGGAGGCGCGGGCGAGAAAAAAGTCCAGCATGCACACCTTTCTTCTAATGAGAGGCTCACATGGGGGACTCAGCAGCCTGGAAAAACGGCTAATGCATCGAGCAACGCTATCAACTTCGAAACACGGAGGCACGACCAAGAGAAAAAATTCCAGCATACACACGTTTCTTCTAATGAGTTTATGACATGTTGGTGTGGGGCCCTGCATCATGATTAAACGGTAGATGCAGCGAGCAATGCTATCAAGTTCAGAACATGGAGGCACGGCCGAGGGAAAAAATTCTAGCATACACATGTTTCTTCTAATGAGAGGATGACATGTGGGGTCCAGGAGTTTGATTAAACGGCTAATGCAGCGAGCAACGCTATCAAGTTCGAAACACGACGGTGCAACAGAGGGTAAAAAATCCATCATACACACGTTTCTTCTAATGAGAGGATGACATGTGGGGCCCAGCATCGTGATTAAATGGTAGATGCATCAAACAACGCTATCAAGTTCGGAACAGGGTAGCGCAAGCCAAGGAAAAAATCCATCATACACATGTTTCTTCTAATGAGAGGATGACATGTGGGGCTCAGGAGGTTGGTTAAACGGTAGATGCGTCAAGCAGCGCTATCAACTTGGAACAGGGTAGCATCAGCGAAGGAAAAAATTCCATCATACACACGTTTCTTCTAATGAGAGGATGACATGTGGGTCCCAGGAGGTTGATTAGATGGTAGATGCATCGAGCAGTGCTATCAACTTTTGAACAGGGTAGCGTGAGCAAAGGAAAAAAATTCCATCATACACACGATCCTTCTAATGAGAGGCTGACATGTGGGACCTAGCAGCCTGACTAAACGGCAGACGCCTCGAGCTATATTATCGAGTTCAAATCAGGGAGGCGTCACCGAAAAGTATGGTCTGCTAGAGACACTGACGTCCGGGACCCACACGCCTGAAAAGACTTCGGTGAGCCAACATCGCGCGAGGAAACAAAAATCTTGCTTCTGTCACGCGCCAGCCGAGCTTCCTCCACTTTCTTAGCAGATCCGTCATAGTAGAGGTCCACGAAACCGGAAAAAAAGTTTTCCATCGGCCATGGTTGAGCCGAGAATTTCATCGCGGAAGACGCACCTTCTACGACGACCGTCGGGCCAATTCGTTGCGGAAGGAAACTTTTCTTGTAGTGTATTTTACTAAACCACATTGATCCACCAGTGTCATTTGCTTGTGTGTTCTTTTCATAAACCACCACTAGAGTCATTGCATGTTTGTTCTTTTCCTAAAGAACAACAGAGGCATTGCATGTGTGTTCTTTTACTAAACCACCACTAGTGTCATTGCATCTGCATTATTTTACTAAACCACATGGATCCACCAGTGTCATTTGCATGTGTGTTCTTTTCATAAACCGCCACTAGTGTCATTGCATGTGTGTTCCTTTCCTAAACCAGATGGGTCCACCAGTGTCATTGCATGTAATTGCATCTGTTTTTTTCCTAAACCACCACAAGAGTCATTGCATGTGTGTTCTTTTCATAAACCACAACTAGAGTCATTCCATGTTTGTTCTTTTCATAAACCACATGGATCCACCAGTGTCATTATATGTGTGTTCTTTTCATAAACGACCACTAGATTCATGGCATGTGTGTTCTTTCCATAAACCACATGGATCCACCAGAGTCATTTTCATGTGCCTTATTTTCATTAACCACCACCAGTGTCATTGCATGTGTGTTCCTTTCTTAAACCACATCGATCCACCAGTGTCATTGCATGTGTTTTCATGTGTGTTCTTTTCCTAAACCACCACTTGTGTCATTGCATGTTTGTTATTTTACTAAACCACCACTAGAGTCATTCCATGGTTGTTCTTTTCATAAACCACTTAGATCCACCAGAGTCATTGCATGTGTGTTCTTTTCATAAACCACAACTATAGTAATTGCAGGTTTGTTCTTTTCATAAACAACATGGATCTAGCAGTGTCATTACATATGTGTTATTTTCATAAACCACCACTTGATTCATTGCATGTGTGTTCTTTCCATAATCCACATGGATCCACCAGAGTCATTTTCATGTGTGTTGTTTTCATAAACCACCACCAGTGTCATTGCATGTGTGTTGCTTGTCTAAAACACATGGAACCACCAGTCTCATTGCATGTCTTTGCATGTGTGTTCTTTTCCTAAGCCACCACTAGTGTCATTACATGTTTGTTATTTTACTAAACCACCACTAGAATCATTGCATGTGTGTTGTTTTCATAAACCACTTGGATCCACCACTGTCATTGCATGTGTGTCCTTTTCATAAACCACAACCAGAGTCACTGCATGTTTGTTGTTTTCATAAACCACTTGCATCCACCAGAGTCATTGCAAGTGTGTTCTTTTCATAAACCACAACTATGTTCATTGCATGTTTGTTCTTTTCATCATCCACATGGATCCACTAGTGCCATTACATGTGTGTTCTTTTCATAAACCACCACTAGATTCATTACATGTGTGTTCCCTCCATAAACCACATGGATCCACCAGAGTCATTTACATGCGTCTTCTTTTCATAAACCACCACCAGTGTCATTGCCTGTGTGTTCCTTTCCTAAACCACATGGATCCGCCAGTGTCATTGCATCTGTGTTCCTTTCCTAAATCACATGGATCCACCAGTGTCATTGCATGTGTGTTCTTTACCCAAACCACCACTAGAGTCATTGCATGTGTGTTCTTTTCATAAACCACAACTAGAGTCATTCCATCTTTGTTCTTTTCATAAACCACATGGATCCACCAGTGTCATTGCATGTGTGTTATTTTCATAAACCACCACTAGATTCATTGCATGTGTGTTCTTTCCATAAACCACATGGGTCCACTAGAGTCATTTTCATGTGTGTTCTTTTTATTGACCACCACCAGTGTCATTGCATGTGTGTTCCTTTCCTAAACCACATGGATCCACCAATGTCACTTCATGTCTTTGCATGTGCATTATTTTCCTAAACCACCACTAGTGTCATTGCATGTTTGTTATTTTACTAAACCACCACTAGAGTCATTCCATGGTTGTTCTTTTCATAAACCACTTAGATCCACCAGAGTCATTGCATGTGTGTTCTTTTCATAAACCACAACTATAGTAATTGCAGGTTTGTTCTTTTCCTAAACAACATGGATCCACCAGTTTCATTACATATGTGTTCTTTTCATAAACCACCACTTGATTCATTGCATGTGTATTCTTTCCATAAACCACATGGATCCACCAGAGTCATTATCATGTGTGTTCTTTTCATAAACCACCACCAGTATCATTGCATGTGTGTTCCTTTTCTAAACCACATGGAACCACCAGTCTCATTGCATGTCTTTGCATGTGTGTTCTTTTCCTAAGCCACCACTAGTGTCATTACATGTTTGTTATTTTACTAAACCAGCACTAGAATCATTGCATGTGTGTTGTTTTCATAAACCACTTGGATCCACCACTGTCATTGCATGTGTGTCATTTTCATAAACCACAACCAGAGTCACTGCATGTTTGTTATTTTCATAAACCACTTGCATCCACCAGAGTCATTGCAAGTGTGTTCTTTTCATAAACCACAACTAGATGCATTGCATGTTTGTTCTTTTCATCATCCACATGGATCCACTAGTGTCATTACATGTGTGTTGTTTTCATAAACCACCACTAGATTCACTACATGTCTATTATATCCATAAACCACATGGATCCACCAGAGTCATTTGCATGCGTGTTCTTTTCATAAACCACCACCAATGTCAATGCATGTGGGTTCCTTTCCTAAACCACATGGATCCAGCAGTGTCATTGCATGTGTGTCCTTTTCGTAGACCACCACTAGAGTCATTGCATGTGTATTATTTTCCTAAACCACGATTAGAGTCGTTGCATGTGTGTTCTTTTCATAAACCACATGGATCCACCAGAGTCATTTACATGTGTCTTCTTTTCATAAACCACCACCAGTGTCATTGCATGTGTGTTCCTTTCCTAAACCACATGGATCCGCCAGTGTCATTGCATGTGTGTTCCTTTCCTAAATCACATGGATCCACCAGTGTCATTGCATGTGTATTCTTTACCCAAACCACCACTAGAGTCATTGCATGTGTGTTCTTTTCATAAACCACAAGTAGAGTCATTGCATGTTTGTTCTTTTCATAAACCACATGGATCCACCAGTGTCATTGCATGTGTGTTATTTTCATAAACCACCACTCGATTCATTGCATGTGTGTTCTTTCCATAAACCACATGGGTCCACTAGAGTCATTTTCATGTGTGTTCTTTTTATTGACCACCACCAGTGTCATTGCATGTGTGTTCCTTTCCTAAACCACATGGATCCACCAATGTCACTTCATGTCTTTGCATGTGCATTATTTTCCTAAACCACCACTAGTGTCATTGCATGTTTGTTATTTTACTAAACCACCACTAGAGTCATTCCATGGTTGTTCTTTTCATAAACCACTTAGATCCACCAAAGTCATTGCATGTGTGTTCTTTTCATAAACCACAACTATAGTAATTGTAGGTTTGTTCTTTTCCTAAACAACATGGATCCACCAGTGTCATTACATATGTGTTCTTTTCATAAACCACCACTAGATTCATTACATGTGTGTTCCCTCCATAAACCACATGGATCCACTAGAGTCATTTGCATGCGTCTTCTTTTCATAAACCACCACCAGTGTCATTGCATGTGTGTTCCTTTCCTAAACCACATGGAACCACCAGTGTCATTGCATGTGTGTCCTTTTCGTAGACCACCACTAGAGTCATTGCATGTGTATTATTTTCCTAAACCACGATTAGAGTCATTGCATGTGTGTTCTTTTCATAAACCACTTAGATCCACCAGTGTCATTGCATGTGTGTTATTTTCATAAACCACAACTATGTTCATTGCATGTTTGTTCTTTTCATCATCCACATGGATCCACTAGTGCCATTACATGTGTGTTCTTTTCATAAACCACCACTAGATTCATTACATGTGTGTTCCCTCCATAAACCACATGGATCCACCAGAGTCATTTGCATGTGTGTTATTTTCATAAACCACCACCAGTGTCAGTGCATGTGTGTTCCTTTCCTAAAGCACATGGATCCACCAGTGTCATTGCATGTGTGTTCTTTACCCAAACCACCACTAGAGTCATTGCATGTGTGTTCTTTTCATAAACCACAACTAGAGTCATTGCATGTTTGTTCTTTTCATAAACCACATGGATCCACCAGTGTCATTGCATGTGTGTTATTTTCATAAACCACCACTCGATTCATTGCATGTGTGTTCTTTCCATAAACCACATGGGTCCACTAGAGTCATTTTCATGTGTGTTATTTTTATTGACCACCACCAGTGTCATTGCAAGTGTGTTCCTTTCCTAAACCACATGGATCCACCAATGTCACTTCATGTCTTTGCATGTGCATTATTTTCCTAAACCTCCACTAGTGTCATTGCATGTTTGTTATTTTACTAAACCACCACTAGAGTCATTCCATGGTTGTTCTTTTCATAAACCACTTAGATCCACCAGAGTCATTGCATGTGTGTTCTTTTCATAAACCACAACTATAGTAATTGCAGGTTTGTTCTTTTCCTAAACAACATGGATCCACCAGTGTCATTACATATGTGTTCTTTTCATAAACCACCACTTGATTCATTGCATGTGTGTTCTTTCCATAAACCACATGGATCCACCAGAGTCATTTTCATGTGTGTTCTTTTCATAAACCACCACCAGTGTCATTGCATGTGTGTTCCTTTTCTAAACCACATGGAACCACCAGTGTCATTGCATGTCTTTGCATGTGTGTTGTTTTCCTAAGCCACCACTAGTGTCATTACATGTTTGTTATTTTACTAAACCACCACTAGAATCATCACATGTGTGTTGTTTTCATAAACCACTTGGATCCACCACTGTCATTGCATGTGTGTCCTTTTCATAAACCACAACCAGAGTCATTACATGTTTGTGTTTTCATAAACCACTTGCATCCACCAGAGTCATTGCAAGTGTGCTCTTTTCATAAACCACAACTAGATTCATTGCATGATTGTTCTTTTCATCATCCACATGGATCCACTAGTGTCATTACATGTGTGTTGTTTTCATAAACCACCACTAGATTCACTACATGTCTATTCTATCCATAAACCACATGGATCCACCAGAGTCATTTGCATGCGTGTTCTTTTCATAAACCACCACCAATGTCAATGCATGTGGGTTCCTTTCCTAAACCACATGGATCCAGCAGTGTCATTGCATGTGTGTCCTTTTCGTAGACCACCACTAGAGTCATTGCATGTGTATTATTTTCCTAAACCACGATTAGAGTCATTGCATGTGTGTTCTTTTCATAAACCACATGGATCCACCAGAGTCATTTACATGCGTCTTCTTTTCATAAACCACCACCAGTGTCATTGCATGTGTGTTCCTTTCCTAAACCACATGGATCCGCCAGTGTCATTGCATGTGTGTTCCTTCCCTAAATCACTTGGATCCACCAGTGTGATTGCATGTGTATTCTTTACCCAAACCACCACTAGAGTCATTGCATGTTTGTTCTTTTCATAAACCACAACTAGAGTCATTGCATGTTTGTTCTTTTCATAAACCACATGGATCCACCAGTGTCATTGCATGTGTGTTATTTTCATAAACCACCACTCGATTCATTGCATGTGTGTTCTTTCCATAAACCACATGGGTCCACTAGAGTCATTTTCATGTGTGTTCTTTTTATTGACCACCACCAGTGTCATTGCATGTGTGTTCCTTTCCTAAACCACATGGATCCACCAATGTCACTTCATGTCTTTGCATGTGCATTATTTTCCTAAACCACCACTAGTGTCATTGCATGTTTGTTATTTTACTAAACCACCACTAGAGTCATTCCATGGTTGTTCTTTTCATAAACCACTTAGATCCACCAGAGTCATTGCATGTGTGTTCTTTTCATAAACCACAACTATAGTAATTGTAGGTTTGTTCTTTTCCTAAACAACATGGATCCACCAGTGTCATTACATATGTGTTCTTTTCATAAACCACCACTAGATTCATTACATGTGTGTTCCCTCCATAAACCACATGGATCCACTAGAGTCATTTGCATGCGTCTTCTTTTCATAAACCACCACCAGTGTCATTGCATGTGTGTTCCTTTCCTAAACCACATGGAACCACCAGTGTCATTGCATGTGTGTCCTTTTCGTAGACCACCACTAGAGTCATTGCATGTGTATTATTTTCCTAAACCACGATTAGAGTCATTGCATGTGTGTTCTTTTCATAAACCACTTAGATCCACCAGTGTCATTGCATGTGTGTTATTTTCATAAACCACAACTATGTTCATTGCATGTTTGTTCTTTTCATCATCCACATGGATCCACTAGTGCCATTACATGTGTGTTCTTTTCATAAACCACCACTAGATTCATTACATGTGTGTTCCCTCCATAAACCACATGGATCCACCAGAGTCATTTGCATGTGTGTTATTTTCATAAACCACCACCAGTGTCAGTGCATGTGTGTTCCTTTCCTAAAGCACATGGATCCACCAGTGTCATTGCATGTGTGTTCTTTACCCAAACCACCACTAGAGTCATTGCATGTGTGTTCTTTTCATAAACCACAACTAGAGTCATTGCATGTTTGTTCTTTTCATAAACCACATGGATCCACCAGTGTCATTGCATGTGTGTTATTTTCATAAACCACCACTCGATTCATTGCATGTGTGTTCTTTCCATAAACCACATGGGTCCACTAGAGTCATTTTCATGTGTGTTATTTTTATTGACCACCACCAGTGTCATTGCAAGTGTGTTCCTTTCCTAAACCACATGGATCCACCAATGTCACTTCATGTCTTTGCATGTGCATTATTTTCCTAAACCTCCACTAGTGTCATTGCATGTTTGTTATTTTACTAAACCACCACTAGAGTCATTCCATGGTTGTTCTTTTCATAAACCACTTAGATCCACCAGAGTCATTGCATGTGTGTTCTTTTCATAAACCACAACTATAGTAATTGCAGGTTTGTTCTTTTCCTAAACAACATGGATCCACCAGTGTCATTACATATGTGTTCTTTTCATAAACCACCACTTGATTCATTGCATGTGTGTTCTTTCCATAAACCACATGGATCCACCAGAGTCATTTTCATGTGTGTTCTTTTCATAAACCACCACCAGTGTCATTGCATGTGTGTTCCTTTTCTAAACCACATGGAACCACCAGTGTCATTGCATGTCTTTGCATGTGTGTTGTTTTCCTAAGCCACCACTAGTGTCATTACATGTTTGTTATTTTACTAAACCACCACTAGAATCATCACATGTGTGTTGTTTTCATAAACCACTTGGATCCACCACTGTCATTGCATGTGTGTCCTTTTCATAAACCACAACCAGAGTCATTACATGTTTGTGTTTTCATAAACCACTTGCATCCACCAGAGTCATTGCAAGTGTGTTCTTTTCATAAACCACAACTAGATTCATTGCATGATTGTTCTTTTCATCATCCACATGGATCCACTACTGTCATTACATGTGTGTTGTTTTCATAAACCACCACTAGATTCACTACATGTCTATTCTATCCATAAACCACATGGATCCACCAGAGTCATTTGCATGCGTGTTCTTTTCATAAACCACCACCAATGTCAATGCATGTGGGTTCCTTTCCTAAACCACATGGATCCAGCAGTGTCATTGCATGTGTGTCCTTTTCGTAGACCACCACTAGAGTCATTGCATGTGTATTATTTTCCTAAACCACGATTAGAGTCATTGCATGTGTGTTCTTTTCATAAACCACATGGATCCACCAGAGTCATTTACATGCGTCTTCTTTTCATAAACCACCACTAGTGTCATTGCATGTGTGTTCCTTTCCTAAACCACATGGATCCGCCAGTGTCATTGCATGTGTGTTCCTTCCCTAAATCACTTGGATCCACCAGTGTGATTGCATGTGTATTCTTTACCCAAACCACCACTAGAGTCATTGCATGTTTGTTCTTTTCATAAACCACAACTAGAGTCATTGCATGTTTGTTCTTTTCATAAACCACATGGATCCACCAGTGTCATTGCATGTGTGTTATTTTCATAAACCACCACTCGATTCATTGCATGTGTGTTCTTTCCATAAACCACATGGGTCCACTAGAGTCATTTTCATGTGTGTTCTTTTTATTGACCACCACCAGTGTCATTGCATGTGTGTTCCTTTCCTAAACCACATGGATCCACCAATGTCACTTCATGTCTTTGCATGTGCATTATTTCCTAAACCACCACTAGTGTCATTGCATGTTTGTTATTTTACTAAACCACCACTAGAGTCATTCCATGGTTGTTCTTTTCATAAACCACTTAGATCCACCAAAGTCATTGCATGTGTGTTCTTTTCATAAACCACAACTATAGTAATTGTAGGTTTGTTCTTTTCCTAAACAACATGGATCCACCAGTGTCATTACATATGTGTTCTTTTCATAAACCACCACTAGATTCATTACATGTGTGTTCCCTCCATAAACCACATGGATCCACTAGAGTCATTTGCATGCGTCTTCTTTTCATAAACCACCACCAGTGTCATTGCATGTGTGTTCCTTTCCTAAACCACATGGAACCACCAGTGTCATTGCATGTGTGTCCTTTTCGTAGACCACCACTAGAGTCATTGCATGTGTATTATTTTCCTAAACCACGATTAGAGTCATTGCATGTGTGTTCTTTCATAAACCACTTAGATCCACCAGTGTCATTGCATGTGTGTTATTTTCATAAACCACAACTATGTTCATTGCATGTTTGTTCTTTTCATCATCCACATGGATCCACTAGTGCCATTACATGTGTGTTCTTTTCATAAA